>PQXI01000009.1:129956-336484 GCA_004786145.1 Botrytis paeoniae | reverse complement strand
CCCCCCCCCCTCCCCCAATTACATCCCTCACCCCTTATGTCCCTGAACCATACAAATACACACGCATC
This sequence comes from Botrytis paeoniae, assembly GCA_004786145.1. Classification (NCBI taxonomy): domain Eukaryota; kingdom Fungi; phylum Ascomycota; class Leotiomycetes; order Helotiales; family Sclerotiniaceae; genus Botrytis; species Botrytis paeoniae. The sequence goes on along the minus strand of PQXI01000009.1, from coordinate 336,416 downwards.
TAAGAAAAGCTAAGTATCCTCTCAACCCCACATACCCTACAAGTGCATCTAAACTCATATTCTTCTCCTTCCTCTCTGGGTCCACAATCCGGACATAGAGTCCACTCTTTGTCCCCCTCTCCTTCATCCTCTTCCTCTCCATCTTCCTTTGCTTCTCCTGAGACTTCCCGCTCAACAATCCTCTCCACAATTTTCTCCACCTCCACCTCCACCGGAACCCTCACCTCCCTAATCACCTCCTTAACTCTAACCTCCGTCCTCCTCCCCAATGCCCTAAGTACCTCTTCCCAGAACTCTCCCTTCTCACTCATAACCTTCCAAAGCCTCCCCTTCACCTCTTCATTCCCTAGCATTCCCTCTAGTTCCTGCACTGCAGCCTCCACCAACGCATTTCTCAATCCCGGATTCTTCGTCGTCGTTTTCCCATATATCCGCTTGATACTATCGAAATAGATATCTAGATCTGAGATTTGCGTATGTAGTGTGTGACGAAAGGATACCGCGGCGAGGGTTTCTAATGCGGGTATTTGCAGGTGTGAAGCGAGGTAGAAGATTTGTTCGTGGAGAGGGAGGGAGTAGGTGGGGCCGGAGAGGTAGGTTGAGGATGAGGGGGAGGTGTTGGCTGGGGGAGATGGGATCGAGTAGGCGGATGTGTAGAGGTATTCTAGGAGTGCGATGATAGAGTTGAGGGGGAATGAGGAGAGATTGAGGATGCTGGGTTTGGTGGGGGCGCCGAACTAGGAGGGGTGTTAGTGGTTTGGTGTTTGGGGGAGAAGAGGGATAGGATAGAGAACTAACCATATTGCAAACTCCAGTATTATCAATCATACTCTCCAAAATCGGCGATTGGGAACACACAACTACTTTATGCGCATTCCAAACTCGTACACCATGGAAAATTGTCAAGTCTGAGAATCGTCCTTCGAGTAGAGCTCTATCAAATCGTGTTAGCTTCAATTGCGTGAAGTTGTTCTTCTTGATTCCATGTTACTCCCTCCATTCGATCTTCAAATCCAAACAGATTAACAGATCAACAGCATCAGAAAAGAACTCATATAAAACCCACTCTCTCAACGCCAACAGCGGTCCCTCCAAAACCACTTCATTCTCCTCAAGTCCCGATTCCCTTCCCCCAAAATGCGCACTTCCACTCCCATTCCCCAACCTAGCATTCACATATCCCGCAAACCCAACCCCACCACCTTCTCCTCCTACCCTCACACCGCCATCCCTCTCCTGTTCATCCAACCCATCCAAATTTAACCCACCAATCCCCCTCCCCACACTCCCACTCCCACTCCCTCTTCCTTCTGTATCCATCTCCCCTACCCTTCTCTCTCTCCCAAGCCTCTCTCCCTGTGCAAATTGTTCCTTCCACAATTGTCTAGCAACCTCTTCTTCCGTTGCATCCATCAATCTTCTTTCTTTTTTCTCTTTCTCTCTCTCCTATCTTCCAAACCCTATCGGAAAATAATCTTGAATGTTGAAAAAAGAGGTTTGTTCAGTTTTCGATCTGTAAGTACTTCCTCAAAAACGAGATTTATGCGCCTCTCTCTCTCGATAAAGAAGCGCGTTGATAAAATCTCCGTTATTTCCTTTAATTCCTTTCTCGATTCTTGCGCCTATGTATCCGACGTCGAATTTAAACCCAAACCCAAATTCAGACTCAGATCTGGAGAGTACTACAAATTTCCTTTTGTTTTGTATCTCTATCTCTATCTTTACTCTCTTTCTGTGTGTGATAGAGAAAAAAATTCGATACCTGGAAAGGTTGATGCTTGCTCCAATCTCTGCTTCGATCTTGATTTCGATCTTGATCTCTCCCTCGATATCAACAGTGCTGCAAATGCAAATGTAAACTTAAAACTCAAACGCACACAAATTCCACTCTCAGCAACACGTATCGAAGAGTCGGTATAATTTTCCACGCGTTAGGTTTATTTCATATTGATCGAATGGTTGATACCCAGATAGAAAGTGCGTGATTCTTCTCCGATTCAAAAGCGTCCGTTTAGCATTCGATTTACCGAGAGAGAAAGTGAAGTGAAATGAATTCAGACAAAGTAAAGTGAGTGAAGTAATCGAAGTGAAATTCACTTCGCAATCTGAACAAATGAGAGAAACTTTGTTAGAGGGAAGAGAAAGCTATTTTCTTCCAACACACTTACCAGATACCCCCAAAGAAAAGTTTCGTTTGGGAGAGGAAAGAAAATGAAAGAATATATGCATGCGTCTGCAAAGCACCTTTCCGCAAGATGTATATGTAAATAAATGCGAATGCAAGATACCTACCTACATACCTACCTACATACCCACCTACGAAACACAAGTAGTCACGCAAGCCAGCACGCGACCCATCTAGCAAACAAAGAAAATCTGCCTGGAAGCCTTTCTAGAAATCCTCTAGAAACTCTCTAGAAACCTCCCTAGAAACCACACAAAAAAACAGGGATATATCTAAGAGACCTACGCAGAAGAAAGAGCCTATGTATGTATATCGGTTTGCAAGAAAATATTCCATACTACAATTCGTGAGGTGAGTTCACGCGTAATATATTATATATTTTATATCTAGAGATCTAGTTGACGGAGAAAGTTTGATCCTGAAGTTACTAATTAGATATGATGGTTAAAAGATGGTGACAAGATATCGAAAGAATCTATAGAGTAAAGTTAATAACTTCCGCAGTGGAAATGCCATGTACCATTTATTCCTGTCCCGTCGAGACGTACACGTGCGTATTCAGTATATCTTCTTCAAAGTAAATAAGAACAGAAATCAATAAACATTGCATTACTCCATTTATTTATTAAATAAAACAATTAAAGAAGCCAAGTACCTACTACTCATAAATCCATACACAATCTTACACTTATCCCCCATCACCACCTACAAAAACTTTCTAACTCCCCACTCACCAGCCACACCGGCCACTCCAGCCCCCACAACAATCCAAGTCCATTCATTCTTCAACTCCTCTACACGCGGCCAGAAACTATTCTTCTCCATCTTATAATTCTTGAAATCCTTTGCTTTTTTCAAATCTCTTTCCTCATACCTCTCTTCCTGACTCTTTTCATTCTGTCCATCTCCTCCTATATATCTCAAGAACGCATAGTTCGCAAGAGGAGCCAGAAGCATGAGAGGATGGAAGATTCCTGCTCCGTAAAGAATGAGTGGGAAAGAGGCATGGATGAGTGCATCTCCTAGATAGCTATGGAGGAAGATTCATGTTAGTTTTGTACTGAGTGATGAAGTAATGACAAAATGAATGAGAAGAGAAAAGAAAAATACATACTTAGGATGTCTAACAATACTCCAAACACCATCTCTCAACAATCCCACCGTTCGTTCCTTCTTATGACTCTCCAAATGCCAATCCGCACCGGCTTCCAAAGCAAACCCCATCGTGAAAAGAAATACCCCAGCCGCATTAGCCAGTTGCCATCCCGGATTACCAGGAAGTGGTTGATTCCCAATCAGCACCTCCGGGGCCGCCAAACTCATCGCAAACGGAAGCGCAATGATAGATTGCACGAGTGCTTCAGGCAGAAATGTCGAAAAGAGTGTTTTATCCCAAAAGTCTCTCGTCTTCGGTAAAGAAGTATAGCGCGCGTCGTCTTCACCGCGAGAGATGGCTCGCGATGTGATGCGGTAGAAGATACGGAGAGACCAGGCTGTGAGACCTGCCATGATGAGTTTTTGAGGATAGGCGAGATGCGTCCATGTTTGTGAGATGTCGAAGTTGTGGCGTTCGAGTGCGAGGGTCCAGGAAGTGACGAGGGGGCCGAGGGGCCAGAGGATATCTTTGAGATCGAGTCGGTTGGTGAGACGAGCGATGGTGTATGAGATGAGTGAGAGTGTTGTGTTTGTGGTTAAAGCAGGGAGAAAAGTGCGTTGTAGTAGACCGATTGCTGTGGCGTTGACTTGTGGATTCCATGGTGGGATAATAGAGGAGTTCGATCCAAAACGATCTTGTTCTGAGACGGCAGAGTTGGAAGTATTATTTGTTGATGCCTTGCCTATCATCGGCCGTCAATTGAAATATTCTTTGCTGAATTGAGCAATGAACAGGAAAGCTTACCCAGGCTTGCCAAACTCCATTTGGATACCTTCTCTGTTACTTTCTCAGTAGGAATAGGATGGCCTCCGAAATGAGAAGCATGTGTATCTTGTTCGGCCATATTTGATTTCAATCTACCTTAATGCCGTGTTAGGGTAGATGTGTTGAAACTTCTCATATTTTACAAATAAAAAATGGTTTCTTTGCTTCAACATCAAAGAGCTCCTTGCCCCTCATTCCAAAGAACGTCGTTTCAATGACGTTATTGCTCCACCTACCTCTCGGAGCTTCATTCCATCAATGATAGCTGCAGCTTACCCCATGCAAAACAGTAGAAAGTTAATCTAAAAAGGTATATCATTCCCATCTGAAATTCATCGTATCATACTTATCAAAATTCCCGTCTCGTATGAATTTTCAAACGGAACTATAAGCTGGTATCAACTGAGACATGGGATGAAGAGAGTTGTGATTATACGGTTGTCGAAAAGTTCAAAATGGTAAGTTGAAATGCTTAGTCAACCCCCACCCAATCACTCCATCTCCAGACCCTCATCTACTTCAACTTAGCCAGATACCCAGGTAATGCAGATGTACTTCAGCATACATTCAAATCTAAAGATTTAATTTATATTCTGGATAACATCTCTACTGTACCTCAACAGCTTTATCTGTAACCCTCGCAACATCCTTCTCATCTCCATCTCTTGTTTCAACCTCCTTACTCAAATCTCCCAATTCCACCTCTACCTCTCCATTTCCTACACCTCTTCTTCCAACTCTACCCTTCTCAACCCATCTTCTCCAAGGACCATAAAATAATACACTCGCGCCTCCAAATACTACAAAAGCTCCACAAATACCCCCACCAATAACGTCGAAGTGATCACCTGCAGCATTAACTCCATCCCAGAAAGGTCCTGTTGAGAAATTCGCTATTAGGGAAAGTAATTGAATGACTCCAATGCAGATAGCCACGAGGACTGTAATGCCAGTTAGGACAATTGAGTAGTAGAGAATAGCTATTGTGTCGCGGGCGAGAGAAGTGGATGTATAGAGAGTCATCATTAGTGCGCCGTCGGTGGTGTCAATTAGACACATACCAGCTGTTGTTTTTGTTAGTCCAAGGCGTCTCAAAATATTCTATCATAGAGTATTATTCAGATAATGAAAAAGAGGAAGAAAATCATACCAGTAAATAAAACAGGAAAAATCAGAATTAGCCAAATGTTAGTTCCTTTAGCACCTTCAACAGATGCAATTCCCAGAACCGCAATCTCACTACTGGTATCGAAACCCAGTCCGAACAATACACCCAGAGGGTACATTTTCCATGGACGATCGATTACTTTGAAAACTCTTCGAAGAACTCTCATCATGATTCCTCCGCCATCAAAGCCTAATCCCGTTTCACCTCCATCTCCATCGACTTCTTCCCTCAGAACTGCTCGTAATTTAACCACCAATTTCCATAAAATCCATGCATTTCCAATTCCAAGTATAATGAGCACACCGGCAGAGACGCCTGTACCGATAATTCCACCTATATTACTGAAAGAATTGAAGCGTGACTCAAGAGCGCCAGAAGTGGCTGCAACGACGATACAGGTTATGATTACGATAGTAGAGTGGCCTAACGAGAACCAAGTACCAACTGTCACTGGTTGAGATGTATGAGGAGAGCCGGAAGCGATGAGACGACGGGTCATCAGATCGATGGCGGATATGTGATCGGCATCACTGGATTTGATGAGTCGAAGTTTGAGAGTAGAGAATCACATGATCATAAGGTAAAAGGTGGTTTTGAAGAATTAGAAATCAGAACTTACAGAGCATGTCTCAAACCGAATGTATATGAAAGTACAGCAGATGAAGATAGAAGTGGATGAGAACGTAGAACAATAGCCACTGCCACCCAAATAATGATATTGATAAAAACCAAAATGGATATGATCCTAACTGCGGGGTAGGGCAGGAAGCGAATTTGAGGGGGTAAACGAGCAATCAAGGGATGAAGACATGTTGGCGGTCTAGGAGACATTTCAAAGGAAGATGAGATGCAACGAAGATACTTCCTAACTGAAACATCCAGTGAAACAAGTGCAATTGTACAAAACAAAAGATGAAATTTTGCAGAAAAAAATATTGAAGTTGAATACCCCACCATTGCCGCCAGTATTGCAATATTTGGTCTATCATGGTCAACGTATCAATCCTAATCGGGGACCGCCGACTGGACATTGATAAGATAATGAAACTTCATTACCTATTTTGATCGAGTGTACCTCAATGAGAAAGACTTGGCATGGTAGCAAAAAGTTCAACATTGAAGTTGAGGGTATTTTGTGTCGACTTTTGATATTTGAATGTTTCTCTTCCGTGTATGGAGTATGTAATGTAGTTAAGCGTTTGCTCGATGAAACCAAGAACAGCATTCCAGTTCAATTGATTGAATTGAGCCACCAAGCATATGGAGAGATGGCAGAAAGCCTCAATCCCAACCACCTTTTTGATCTCAAATCCATAAGAGTCGAGACCCGTAAATGGTATATGTGAGAACCAATGTAAAATTCAGAAATGTAGAAGGTTTTGATGAGATGCAAGGTGCTGAATAAGTAACCAATCGTCAAACATTTTTTGAATGTGACCTTAATAGAGGTCGGCCAAGAACAACCTTGAGAGGTTCAACATGTCTTGATGAATATGAATGTGAATGTGAACGTGAATTTGAGGTGTGTGTGAGGTGTGAGGTGTGAGGTGTGAGTACACCGTATGAATAATCTGTATTGTAGCACTAACTGACTAACACACATGAACATGGAGCATTACCTCCTTTGTCCAACGATACGAATTCCAAACTTCTCTATTGAGGTCCAAAAATATGATATCACCAATTGGTTCAACTTCGGCTGTTGAAATATTTATCGAATTATTAAATGGTAGCTAGTGATTGTACCTAGGTATGTAGGTATCAATACTTCACTCCCATAACTGTCATGTGGAAATGGTAACATCATAAGTAACATCATAAGTAACCACAAGTACTCCTTTCCGGGCCGAATCAATCTCCTGATTCTTTCATCAAGTTTCAAGCCGAAGAAAGTGTGGAATCTCAATCCATGAAAAGCTTTAAAGTTGATCCACTACCTGGGTACTTCTACTGCTCCCACTACCATGCATGTAACGGATTCCGATTGTGCCGCCAAACATCTAGATGGTTTCTTTAATTGAATTGTTGGTTGTCAGGGGTTTGGTTTGCGTTGTTTTATTTTCTTTCCGGTGGACATAGGTATCGAGAACTTTTAGTGCGGGGCATGGGGTTTGGGATTTTTTGATGATGATGATAATGATGTCATTTTGGAGGGGGGAATAAATGTTAGAGTGAAGAAAGAATTCAACCACCATAACATCTAATAAAAGTAATAAATAAATAAATAGATAAATAAATAAATATTTAGATGGATACGTAAATACATAAATACCTAAATACACAAACAAATAAATAAATAAATGAATAAGAAGGCTATATAAAATCGAATAACATAATACATAATACATAATACAATACCTACCTAAGTATACATCTATCGTAACTATCAAGGTCCCCATCTTCCTCATCATCATCTCGATGCATCATGATTCCATAATCAAATTATCAAGCAATACGATGTCCCAACCTAGTAAGTAAGGAGTGAACGATCAACCATAAGCAGGTGGGGTCTTCAGGAACGTCATTGCTTCATTCGTACTTTGAGGTCTGCCCCGCATTTAGTTCCCTTCAGAAGTTCGGATAGTACGCTGAGAGACCAAGCCGCAAGCGTCTATCTACTAGATACGTACCTACCTTGTCTGAATCTCTGAATCTAGTGCCTTCTTTTTGTCGAGACTTTGAGAACCTGGTAAGGTAAGACTGAGAACAAAAAAAGAATAAATACAAGTCATCTTCCCCTCTTCCTCTTCTTTTCTTCTTCTTCATACATACAAAAACTTCTTTTTTCAAACCTCCAAGAACAATCTCTCAACTTCAACTCTTCCTCTTTTATAATACCCAAATATAAACACAATACTCAATCATCATGCCTATCTCCATCCCAAAAGCTGATTCCCTCAAGGATCTCTTCTCCTTAAAGGGAAAGGTTGTCATCATCACCGGTGCTTCCGGACCTAAGGGAATGGGTATCGAAGCCGCACGAGGATGTGCCGAGATGGGAGCTGATGTTGCCATCACATACTCTTCCCGTCCCGAGGGAGGTGAGAAGAATGCCAAGGAATTGGCCGAGACATATGGTGTTAAGGCTAAGGCATACAAGTTGGACATTGGTGATTATGCCAGCGTAGAGAAGTTGGTTGCCGATGTTGTCAAGGAATTCGGAAAGGTCGATGCATTCATTGCCAACGCTGGTAGAACTGCTGATAGCGGTATTCTCGATGGAACTGTTGAGGCTTGTAAGTTCTTTTCCCAAAGGTACTTTTCTTTTGCAATGAACCATTACTAATAACCATCTTCAGGGAACGAGGTCATCCAAACCGATCTTAACGGAACCTTCCACTGCGCAAAGGCTGTTGGACACCACTTCAAGGAGCGTGGAACCGGTTCCTTCGTCATCACTGCTTCTATGTCTGGTCACATCGCCAACTTCCCACAAGAACAAACCTCATACAACGTTGCCAAGGCAGGATGTATTCACATGGCACGCTCCCTCGCCAACGAATGGCGCGACTTCGCCCGTGTCAACTCCATCTCTCCAGGTTACATTGACACCGGTCTTTCCGACTTTGTCGACCAAAAGACTCAAGCTTTGTGGAAGTCCATGATCCCAATGGGTCGTGATGGTGAAGCCAAGGAGTTGAAGGGTGCCTACGTCTACTTGGTATCTGATGCTTCCACCTATACCACTGGAGCTGATATCGTCATTGACGGTGGTTACTGCTGCAGATAAATGTATTATATCTATTTTTTCATGACATGACTGGGATGAAAGGAATGGCTGGGTTCTGGAGTTTGCCACAAAAAATGATGGCTGATATTTTAGCGATATTCGATTGAAATGAAAAGCAATTTTTTCTCGATAATATTCTTCTTCTGAGTGAATATACCATGAGTATATGTAATCTCAACACCTTCAAGTGACAGTAATCTATATCTTCATACATAATTTGCAAAATGACTGCATTTTGACCCGACCTGAACGTTATAACTAACAACCATGATTCAACATGACTTGCACCAGATATCCAAGTCACTAACTACCTCACTCTATCCCATTCGTTCTGGATTTAAAGGCGTCCTCTCTTTTACGCCTCGATATGCAATCAACTCCTCTCATCTCATCTCACATCCTCAAAATCACTTCTCCAATTGATATCTATACTATCTTCCACTTCCTTCCCTTCTTTGCTCATTCTCCTCTTCCCTCAACCTCTTCCCTAACCTCTTCCCTTAACCTCTTCCCTTAACCTCTTCCCTTAACCTCTTCCCTTAACCTCTTGAAACCGTATGAAGCATAACAATCTAGGATTCTCCCTTCCTTTCCCATTTTCACTTTGTTCTATAACTACTCCTACAACGATAACTACTTCTACTTCTCCCCCCAATCCTATCTCCAATCCTACATAAATAGTAATAAGTAAATATATAACAGTATGAAATAGAAGAGAATAGAAGAAAATAGAAAGAAAGAAAATAGGAAAGAATAGGAAAGAATAGAAAGAAAGAAAGAAAGAAAGAAAGAAAGAGAATAGGAAACAAGAGAATAGAAAGAATGCATCAAACAGAGTAGACAGAGAGAGATAAAGAGGTTCATAAACCTTCACCTTCACCTTCACCATATCAAATTCGCCATCACACATCTTCAAATGCCTAGCTTTTCATACCTACATACCTCTCTATTGATAAAGCAGAAGAGATAGAGTTGACCTACTTCACGTACTTCATCCACTTCACCCACTCCAGAAACAGGATGTAGCATAGTAGTATAGTATAATATAAAAACAAATAGAACAGAGATTACATCACAACACAATACAACCCAACCCAACACAACACAGTAAAGATGATCACCTTCCACTCTAGTAAAACATAATATAATATAATAGAACAGAATATAATAGAATCTACCTCATCTATCTAGATATATAACTAGAAACCTAACCTAAAAGGCTTTTATAGTATCTACTCCGCTACCCAGGTACGTAAGCTAGGTCGGTAGACATATGTATGTATGTAGTTGTAATTCCCAATTCTCCATTTTATCCGCTGAAAACGAAATGAAACGCCTACTACGCCACGCCGCGCCATCCATGCCATTTTATAGGTATCTAGCCTTCTATCCTTCCTTCTATCTAACTATACATGAAATTATCCATCAACTAGCCAATGAAATTCATAGACGCTTCGTGTTTGTATTTTGAGTCGTCGTGGCGTGGAGATACATACTTGTGGAATATGACGGAAAATATGTGAAAATGGCAAGTGCACATCGTTGTCCATATTCATATCCATATCCACATAAACTACAGAGGTTATCAGTTTCTACCACCTCTACCACCACCTCTGCCGCCTCTACCACCTCTTCCTCCGCTCCCCGCACTTCTTCCCTCACCACCACCACCACCTCTTCCTCCTCCATGTGGAACTCTAGGAGGATCTGGAATAATAGTCAAGCCTGGAGTGCCCTTAAGTCCCATCTTTCCCACAATGCCTCTGTAAAGAGTTGGAGTCTCCGGTGCACCCAATCCCTCCTTCGCATAAACATTGCCTTGACGGACTAACTCCGCATTATCCCACTTCATGAGTTTGAGATGATTTTTATAGTATCCCAACCAAGCTTGATATGTTTTGGAATGATTATCCATCTTCGATGCTACTCTTAAAACATCATTTGCAGAGCTCAGATCTGCGGGTGTTGGTAGAAATTGAATTTCTTTCAATGTCCATTTTGGAAATGCGCCTTCGGCATCTGTGACGATGAATACACCACGACCTTCTTTGCCTGCTCTAGCTGTACGACCTAGACGATGAATGTAAGATTCTTTATCGGCTGGGATACCGACTTGGAAGACATTAGTGACGCCCGGGAAATCCATTCCACGAGCAACTACATCTGTAGCTACAAGAATACCATTTTTGGCTTCGCGATAATCGTTTGTGACTTTGGTTCTCTTACTTTGAGATACACGAGAATGTAATGCGGTGACGGGTGGGAGATCTGATAGTTGAGAGAGAATATCGGCGTAGAAATCTACAAGGGCAGCGGTAGGCGCAAAGACAATAGCCTTGAAGCTATCCTTACCTTCCAATTTCATTTCTTCGCGAATAGAACCTACCATTGCTGGGGCCACATCAGAAAAATTTGGAACGGTAACGAGATGTTGAGGAACACGTTCATGAGTATTGACTTCTCCCTTAGGAATGGTGGAAATGAACTTGTAATCTTTGGAGAGAACTAAGTGAGCGACCTTTTCAACATGAGGAGCAATAGTGGCGGAGAAAAGCATTCCTTGTCTGTTCGTTTTGGCCTTGTCTGGGAGACATCTGATAATATCTTTAATGGCATTCATAAATCCCATATCGAGTAATCTATCTGCCTCGTCAAGAACGATAGTATCGAGATTGCGGAAAGCATCGATAATTCTTTCATCATTAAGATGGTCGAATAATCGACCGGGAGTAGCAATAAGAATATTACAGCCCTTCAAAATGTTTTTCTCCTCTGTAGTTTTATTGGTACCACCGATGGCAAATCCAACCTTATAATAAGGAAGACGTTGTAATAATTGACTCGCTTCCTTTGCTATTTGTTGTGCAAGTTCTCTCGTTGGTGTCATGACTAACAGAGAAATTCCATCTTGAGGACGTCTCTGTTTGTTAATAAGTGTCTGAATCGCAGGAATAAGAAAAGCAATTGTTTTTCCAGTTCCAGTCTTAGCCTGTGCCAAACAATCTGCGCGTTCTGAAAGTAAGGGACGAAGAGTTGCAGCTTGAACCGGCATCATATGGTCGAATTTTAAGTCTTCAGTAATGGTCTGGAGAAGAATTGGGTTGAGAAGATTTTCAGCACCGAGATCTGCGAATCGTGGAGTATCAAGAGGGACTGCAGTGGTAAGTGGAGGAGCGGCGACTGCAGCCATTTCTTCTGCAAAGGATGTAGAAGTAGAAAATGCTGCATTTTGGATAGGTGATGCATTTTGGGTAGGCGATACATTTTGAGCATTGCTGCCACCTCTGGCATTTCTGGCATTTCCTCTGGTACTTGCTAATTGAGAAAAATAACGACCTCTACGAGGTTGCTTTCTAGCTCTAGGGTTTGGTGGAGATGACATTGCAATTTTAATCGAACGTAGAAGTCCAAGACGATTGTGGTTGATGGTTTTGTAAAGAGAAAGCATTGAGAGAGCCTCTACTTTTTGAGTTGGGGTTATCAGAATTTCTTTGTTGGAAAATTTCCTAATTAGTGAATAAGGCTAACATCAGCCGTTCTTCAGCCTTGTTCATTACGTTTGATCTCAGCCAATAATTTCATACTTTACAAAGAGTTTATTAATTCCTTGACTCAAGATTCGTTGCCTTCTTTTATATTGTATTATTTTTAGGTACTGAGATTGTAAATCAAAGAATTTTACCTACACGAATACTAAGAATGGACATTTCTGATATCCTCAGATTTATCCTTTTTAGAGAAGCATTCTGATACAGGGCTTTACCAAAACGCCTGGTATCTACCACCCGTTCCCATACTCCATGGAAATAAGACAGCCAGTCCAGTATACTCCCGTTCCCCATCTTGAACGCCAAATATTCAGTGTAAATCTTGATTATGCCTTGTTTTTCTCTTGCTCATGCTTTTTCTCCAATTGCTTCTCAATCAATTCCGCGACCTTCTTTGAATCGGTCTCCATTTCTCCATCACCTTCTCCTTCGCCGATTCCTCTTAATGACCCAAAAATCCAAAACTCCTTCAATTCTCTAGTCAACTTTAAGAGGTCTTCTGCTGCACTTGTCTGCTCATACAGTTATTAGTGATACTCACTAAGCTTAACCCCAGATACTATAGAAGCTAGATAAATGGAATAAGAATAGACGTACCAAGGCATTACTCTCAACCTCCATTCTCAATCCCTCTGCAGCTGCAGTCTCCTTCGTAAATGCATCTTCAGTAGGTAACGCAGCAAGCTTAACAAGATTCTGGAAACGGATAAGAAGAGCAGCGATAGCACGTTCCTGGCGGTCTGTAAGTTCGTCAGCTTTGGACCTGCGTAGTTCGGCTAGATTATCAGCTGAGCCATCATTGTGAACAGATTTGTATTTCTGGACTTGATCATTTTGACTCGGTCTTTCATCTTTGGCAACTGGTTCGATGGCTGCTGTGACTTCATTTTCATTGTTGGCGATTAGTCCCGTGATTGATGCGGCTTCCTTGTTGGCAACTGGCTCAGTGATCGCTGTGACTTCATTGGGCAAGTTGGGGCGTGGATCATCTTGGTGCAACATGCCATTGTCAAGGACTAGTTCAGGCAGTTCTGCGAACTCGTTTGCTGTGACTTCGTCAAGCAAGTTTAGGTTTAGATCATCTTGGTGTAACGTGCTATTGTCAAATACCAGTTCAGGGAATTCTGGGAATTCGTTTCCTGTGAATGCGTTGAGCAAGGAAAACCTTGATTCATTCCCATCGTCTAGAAGATTTTCCATGGACACATCATTTTGAGCCACTTGTGCATATGGATCATTTTGACGCAACATTTCGTTATTGGAAATTGGTTGCGCGGTTGCTGTGAATTCGTTGAGCAAGCCTGGTATAGCTACGTCTTCAAAATTTAAGGATACTTCCATGTGTAAACCATTTTGGGTCATTTGTGTAGAAGAACCCTCTTGGCGCATCGTGCCGTTATCGAAAACTAGTTCGTTGGCTGTTGTGACCTCCCTGGGCAAACCGAGACTTGCATTTTCTTGGTGCGACCTGTTATTGTTGAAGACTGGTTCACCAAATCCTAGTACCTCGTTTGCTGCATCTTCATTAAGCAAGCTGGAGTTTGTGATATTTTCGCCAGCAAACTCAATGGGAGATTGTAGATGCATACTAACCCCACTGTAGGGTGAAGCGCTTGATGCATTTCCGCCAGTAGACCCAACGGGCTGTAGAGGCATGTTAAGCCCGTAAGTTAGAGCGCCAATGGGTTGAGGAGGCATAACTCCGAATTGATAGCCACTAGAGTAGGGCATTGCACCCTCTGAACCAGGTATCCACGACATAGGCTCAGTCGCTACGGCGTTGGTAGATTGAATCATAGATGAGTCGGAGACCATTGGCCAATTGGCCATGACGGGATCACTGAATGGCATTCTAGAAATTGGCCCAGGACCAGCGGAATTTGATGTATCGGTGACGCTGGACTCATTGATTCTAGTGAGATGATTTGTAGGATGACTAGCCGGCGCTCCAGACATGTGCTCACTACCAGGAGAAACCAGGAAGTTGGCGGCGTTGGCTTCATTCATTCTGATGGAATCATTGGCCATGCTATAGTCACTTGAGATCGCTCCAGACATAAATACAGGACGAGAAGGGGCTGAGGAATCGATTACATTGTCTTCATTGATTCTGGTGGAATCACTAGTCGCAAATGAATTTCCGGAGACCGTTCCCATAGTTTCGTCGCGAGAAGAATTCCAAAAGTCGCGATCACCAGACATGATGAATTCGAGTCGCGTTTGCTATATTATCGATTTCGTTCTGGTCGCTGTCGAAATTGTGATTGTGTTGATTGATCAAGTCGATGATTGATTGCGTTTAAATCATGGGAGTTGTAAGTAAATAGTAACAACTTACCAATTAAAGCAGCTGTAGTCTGCTGCGTACCTTCCATCTTGATTAAAAATATATAAGTACGGTTTGCAATTATGCGATGCGATGCAATGTGGGAGTGAAGTGAAGTCCAAAAAGATAGAGTGAATGTAAAGTTAAGAAAGGAAAGCTTGAAGCTCTCTTATGCAAGGTGCCCCTCTTTTAGTGTGCCCCACTTAAGATTCACCGTTCGTTCCCAACTTCCCCCCTTGCCAATCTATTTGATTCGCGCCCCGCAGTCATCATTGTTGTACTTGTTGTCGTGTCAAAAGTTCCGAGTTTTTGGATTATTAAATACGTTTAATCGAATACATACATTCTTCTCTTCAATTAAGTTCTACAGTATCACAGACAAGTCCTTCAAAATGCAGTCTGGAATAACAGGTATAGCAGCATCTCAATGTTGTTCTGAGTAGAGCTAACCACTTGTTTTCTCACAGCTTCCCAAGAACTTCACACGGCGTTCAAAACGTTCGTATCTACGGAATCGCAGAGAGGTCTTCTCTGCACCATCACTGGGGAAAGTCTCACCCCTTCCGCTGTCCTCGAACCTTCCACTTCATCCTTCGACAATGATCTCGACCTCCTAGCACCTCATCTGCAAGAAAAAGCTGCTTTATACATAATACTTCGTCGCTATCCCTCCAATGATCCCGCGCCTTTCGTTGCCATAACCTATGTTCCCGACTCCGCGCCTGTGCGTCAGAAGATGCTGTTCGCTTCTACACGTCTTACCTTGGTTCGAGAATTGGGAATCGAGCGATTCAGAGAAACAATATTCGCGACTATGAAGGAGGAGTTGACAAAAGAGGGATTCGCTAAGCATGATAAGCATGTCAAATTGGCCGCGCCATTAACAGAAGAGGAACAAAGTCTGGGCGAGGTAAAGAGGAAGGAGGCAGAAGAAGGCAGAGGTATGAATGAGAGGAAGAGTCATGTAAGTAGCGGCATTAGTATGCCAGCTACGCCAGATGCATTAGAAGCCTTAAAGGGGCTCAATCAGGACGGCGCACATAACCTGGTTCAGATTGTAAGTTTCGTTGTTCCTTGAATTGATATCTAATGGCTAACACGCCCTAGAAAATGAACATTGCGCAAGAAACCATGGAACTTGCTTCAAAGACACAAACATCTATCTCAGAACTCAGCAACACAATATCTGCCACTGAGCCTCGATTCTCTTTCTATCGCTACACTCACGACCATAACGGCTCAACTTCATCTCCAATACTGTTCATTTACACTTGCCCCTCAGGATCCAAGATAAAAGAACGAATGATCTATGCATC
Organism: Botrytis paeoniae; assembly: GCA_004786145.1. Taxonomy (NCBI): domain Eukaryota; kingdom Fungi; phylum Ascomycota; class Leotiomycetes; order Helotiales; family Sclerotiniaceae; genus Botrytis; species Botrytis paeoniae. Next base: position 320,222 of record PQXI01000009.1, on the reverse strand, counting down.
ATCATCTCGATCCGCTCAACAATTAGCTGAGTCAGAGGCAGGACTCACCATTGAGAAAAGACTCGAAGCTGGATCTCCCGAGGATATTTCTCAAGAAAGTATCGATTCCGATTTACATCCTAAGGTAGAGGTGAAGAAAGTATTTGCCAGACCTAAGAGACCTGGAAGAGCATAGATATTTAGGATAAATTTCGACTCCCGACATATTATCAAGCGAAAGAAAAATATGAATTTGGTTAAAGATTTTATGGCTGCTCCCTCTCTCCTATACGAGACGATATTTATGCGAAATGATCATTCTTAGAATACCATATTATACAACGGCATTATATCTCCCCACATTCTATCCGAACGTCTCGTGAATTCTGGATATATACTCACAAATTCCCGTTATCCCCTTTGTCTACGCATATATCCACTCACTCTTCATATTTTCCTCCAAACAATGGCATATCGCTATGCTCCAACTTCTCCTTCAAAAATTCATAAACCGTAAATGTAACGGCCTGACCCGGTGCAACTCGCATTATCCGCGGTGTAATTCCCTTATAAAACGCATGAAATCCTTCCTGTCTAAACATGTCCCCTGCAATAGTTTTTATCCGACTGAGTGCCGTTTCTCCAGGTACTCCCGGGGTTTTCTGTAAACGCGTTTTGATGGTATCGATAGGTGCGTTTGATAGAGGACCCATAGCTCCAGATACCAGACCGATTAATGTAGTTTGATAAGAGGGAATGGGGGAGTCGGAGTATTGGGGTTGCCATTTCTGGAGCAGTTCTTTAAACTCGGTATAGGCGGTGAAGTTTACAGCCTGATTCGAACCTGGGGGAGGGTCAGTATGAAAATTGAATTGCAGACCACTAAAATTGTGCATGGTCTGGGGAACGTGGTGGGGAAATGCGGGGATAGTCAAATAGGAAATAATTGATAGCAAGGGAGAAAACATACCTTGCCGTAAAGCGGTTAAAGATATTCCACGATATAAAGCACCAAATCCTTCTTCTTTTACAACGGTATATAATGCATGTGCGGCATTACGATATTTTGGTATATCGAGAGGATCAGCCATACTGTGGTGTTGAGCTTGAAGACGAATCTTTATTACTTCCATGGGTGTTACAACGGCAACGGCTTCGGTTACACCTGCTGCTAGACCGGCTGAAGGTGATATGTTAGCATTTAGTCATTTTTCTTTTTGTGAAGCACCTGTATGTCTCTCTTGGATGTTTTCTCATATACCCAGAAATCATAAGAAGGGTAGATATACCCAAAAATGTAGCCCTTCCACTAACAACCCCGGTCTCCTGATCCGCTAGCCACTTCTTGTACGCCTCGAAACTTGTAAATCTTATAGCCATCTTCGGTACAATACCAGTTATGACAGCACCGAGTCCTTTGTAGAGACCGAGGGGGGTTTCGCGCTTCATGATCTCGGCACCCGTGGTGATGAACCCTCGTTTGGGAGCACCAGGTGCGCGTGCCCGGCGAGAAAGTTGCATACGGACTTTTATTGTGTCTATCGGTCGAGTATCGGTCAGAATTCGAGGGGTACTTTAAATGAGTGTGAGATAAATAGGCAGTTAGAACTTACCTAGAGGATGGCATACAAGGGCCTCCATCATTCCTGCGGCTCCACCAGCTACATATTGTTAGACAATATTCAATTGAAGTTTATAGATATGGAGGAAGTGACTCACCAATAAGATTTGTGGCCGCTGAGGCTGGTTTCTTGCCATCTGTGCCTTTGACACTTTTCGCTGACATATTGGATATATATTTTTACCTCTTTGCAGAGGATTTGTGTAACTGTAGAAGTTTGATCAAATGTAAAGCTCCGATTTAGGCCAATGTATTTCAATATTGGTAGGTAGATCGATACAACAACTATGCGTAATGGATTCTCTATTTCTCTAACATGTGAAGGTGCACTTCTATATTGACGTTTGCGAATTCAAGAGATATTTAGAAGTAATAAGATAAAAATGAGTCAAAAAGCAGCTTGCTTTTACTTCAGGAAAACAAGAGAATAATAAAAGTAAATAAACCCTCAATGCTGGTCGCTCAAGTGTATATATGAGTCTACATCCTTTCCGTTTGCGTTCGTCCAGCTGGGCCGAGCTATCTTGTCCCGCGGCCCATCTCTTCCCTCAAGCCAAGTCCTGTCGTACTTTCACAGCCTTGCATGAATAGGGAAAGGGAATGGGCTTCCAATTGAAAGTTGTGGAGCCCCGGACTCGGATGGTAGCTAAGAAATGCTAAGCTTGTGCTTGGTCTTCGACGTGCCGGTTGGTAGCTCGGTTCAACGGATATGATTTTAGGGGATGTGCAGCCAGGGACGCCAGAAGCGGCGGAGCGTAGAGCTTGATTTTGTTATGGAGGGGTAAATGCCAAATCTTGATATAAAAACTAGATGCAAACTTGCAAACTTACTATCGTTGGACTTACCATTAGGGTGATTTGGAGTGGTTGAGAAATTGATTTCATTATTCAACATGCCAAATGCAATTGAGACAAAGGATGAATGCGGTTGTGTTTCTTCCATTGTCGCAAATGCTCTGTTCTTCTTGGCTTCAAATTCCAAGCATTGTTTTCGAGCATCTGACGTCTTACTTTCCATTGACTTGAGTACCGAGCTTCCTTCAAGACAGGATAATTTATTTTGAGAGAATGGGTCAAGTTACTCAGATAAGCTTGTGATAACGCGGGGGGTCGGTCAATACCGGAGGCGGAGGATGAAGGAGCTTTTCAATTGAACCGAGGTTTATCATTTCAATGTCACGTGATGTTGAAATCCATCATTGAGATCGGGTAAGATAGTTGTTGTCGGAAGAGATGCTTCGATGCGATGAGACGAAAGTATTCAGCTTGTGGATGAATAATAGTGTATGAGTCTTGAATCATGAATGAGAACAATTCGGTTGTTTGAGTCGTGATCATTTCCGTTGACTTGAGAGGTTTCTCTATCCACTGGCGCGGAGATCATGCTGCTGGACCACCAAAGTTTTCCCCTAACACACAACAGTAAATCGTCAACGCTCCATGGTGGCTAATATATATTTAGGACTATCCCATGAAGCTTGATCGAAAGGCTCACAAGATCAGTCTGACGTTGATGTTTTATATCCAGAAGTTTATATCTTCATCTACAAGGGTGACCTAACAATAATGTTGCACATGGGCACATAGACCATATTCAAATAGGAAGGTGGCAGGAACGTTAATTGCTCCTTTAAACAAATAGGTTGCCCGTTCAAATCTCCACATCATGGAGCACAACAGCTTTGAGCGAACCACAAGTTCGCAAATGGGATTTGGGATTTGGTACGCACCAATCGTACATACGAGTGTACATGCATGCACAATTGCATGTACAACTGAGGCAAACGTCAGCACGACAATCCTTCCTCAACCCACCTTCTGTTTGTATTGTATTTTAACTTTTGTTGCTTATCTTTGTTGGTTTTTGTGTTGAATCCTCAAATGTGATTTTGCATTGAAGAAATATAGTACGGCATTGGCTGTCTATATTCTTAACATTTGTCTCTTTTTTTGGTTTCCCTGCTCAGTGTACAGTGTGTTTCGCGACAAGATGTTACGAGCGGGCGTAGAGGAAGAGGGGCTGCCAGCTGAAGATAGATTGGATGAATTGGATTATATGGACGAAGAATTTCTCGAAGACAGCGAGACTTCTTTACTTCAAGAATCAGATGCGAAAGAGAAAGATGCGATGGAAGTTGGGAATTTATACTTGATGTGTCTGGCCATCAGCACTGGCGGGTAAATACCCCGCTTTGGTATCGGTTCTGCCATTCATTGTTGACATTTGGTAGACTTCAAGTGATATGGACAGCCATTATGTCTCAAGGCTCTGTAAGCATATATCTAATAGTTTTCATATCCTTAATCATGTGCATAACTAATTATTCAAGCCTTACCTGGTCTCACTCTCGGTTCCCAGCTACCTCATATCCCTGGTTTGGCTCGCTGGTCCCCTCTCTGGTGCAATCGTTCAACCATACATCGGCATTCTATCTGATCGCTCTGAACACTATCTCGGCCGTCGTCGACCATTCATTATCATAGGTACTATCGCAACCATTGTCTGTATCCTAGCACTTCCTTGGACAACCGACCTGATATCATATCTCTTTGCCTTATTTGGAAGCTCCCCCGTTGGTCGCGGCGCAATGATATGTAAAGGGCTTACGGCAGCTGTTTGGATATGGGCTTTGAACATCGCAATTCAGCCCGTGCAAGGGGGACTAAGGGCAATCATCGTAGACTGTGTTCCACCGAAACAACAAGTAAGAGCTTGCGGCTATGCGAGTGCTGCTGCCGGAATTGGTTCAATTTTAGGGTACACTGCCGGCTATGTTTCTCTGCTGAAATATTTACCATGGCTTGGCGACACTCAATTGAAAGGGCTTTGTCTGATTGCTTCCGTGGCATTGGGTTCAACTGTTGCGGTGACCTGCTTTACAGCGAAAGAAAAACGTTTTGTAGATTTAGATGCGAGTTCAAAAAAACAGAATTTCGCGGGGAATTTACATCAAATCTTTAGCAGCATAAAGACGTGCCCGAGAGAGATCAGGAAGATTTGTATGGTTCAGTTTTTTGCTTGGATAGGCTGGTTTCCGTTTTTATTTTATATAACCTCGTAAGTTCTCTTTATTATCATCTCGTGACTTTGGAACATGATACTAATGAAATGATCTAGATACTTAGGCGGTCTTTGTACGTTACTCAAGATTTCTAATGTTGATAATAGCGAAACTGACTGGATCCAGATGAAGCAGAATACACCGCGATATCCAAAAAGGAAACTCCTACTCTCGCAGTTCCTACCACATCATCTCTTACTACATCACCTCATTCCATCCGCCATGCAACATTCATCATGATTCTCTTCGCCCTCGTTGCACTCATCTCAAACCTGACACTTCCTTTGTTCATCTCGCCCTCCTCCATCAGTTCTAAAGATCAGAAACCCGCTTTCATCTCCCGCCTCCGCATCAAATTTCTCACCCTTCCCCGCGTCTGGACACTCTCTCATATCCTCACCACCCTTCTCACTATATCTACCTTATTAACATCGGCCTTTGTCTCTACCTCAATCCTTGTTATCTTCCTCGGTATCTCCTGGGCCACCACTACTTGGATTCCTCTCGCCCTCATCTCAACTGAAATTTCGCAATCTCAACATCGCTCCCGCTCCACTACCTCCACTTCTTCCATCCCCCTCTCCCAAATAGCTCAACCTACCTCTTCACCCCACAAAAGAAATAGAAGCCGAGAGGAGTTACAAGCAGGCACAATAATGGGCCTCTACAACATGGCAATTGCTTTGCCGCAAATCATCGCTGCGTTACAGGGGAGTCTAGTATTTTGGGCATTAGGAGAGGTTGGAGTTGTTGGAACAGAAGCAATGGGTTGGGTCATTAGACTGGGATGCTTGGGGAGTATCTTTGCTGCTTGGTTAGCTGATTCATTATGAATTACGTCGTTTATGAATAGATGGGGCAATTTTGGCGATGGGTGGTGTTCAGGTTCTTAGGAGTTTTGGGGAAAAAATTGGGTTTGGTGATACGTAATTGGCGTTATATTGCTTTGAGATCAGGCTGATAGTGTAGTAGATATAACAAATACATATTCTTGAAATCTTACTCCTATCAAATTTGCGCTGATTCCAACACATCAATGTCTCCATTCAATTGGTACTTTTTTTCCAATCTTCACTGTTCTTGTGTCAATATATTTCAACTCACTTGGCTGTATAAGACAAAACCGGGAAGAAGTACAAGTTCAGCTTGTATATATGGGAATATCGTCTCGGATGGTCTGCCAATACCTCTCGATGTAGGTAGACAATACCATCTAATAAACTAATATACTGGGTATCATCCAAGCACGTTTAGCCGGCAACTCATTGGACCATGACTCAGCCATCGAGGATTCCATCAAAGATAGAAAGCCCTCGCTTCACAACCTGGATACAGACAATTGCCATTGTGTTAGCGGCCCCTGTAATTCATTCATCTCGTAATTGTGATACAAAATCTAATTCTTAGCTTCCGAAGATTATGAACTTCCAGCTTGTGATACTTCCAAAAACATGAACAATGACCTTAAAATTACTAACCCAGTAATCTATTTATTTTGACATATATATGTCTATCTATTCTAGATACTCAGCCTAGTCTAAAGCTAAAACGAAATAAACATTCTCGTCTCCTACCCAGACTCGCAACACATACTCAAGTTTCTCTTCCTCGTTCTCCAAATCTCATTCACAAGTAGTCCAGCATAAAAAATCTAGAGCACAATGTCTATCTCTTTAGCTCTAATCCAGACACGCAATAAATTTCCAGCCACCCCCTGAAATCACTAAGATGGGACTAGACTAGTAAGCGAGCTTGGATGACCTGGCTCATAGCTTCTAGATCCTCGATCTTCAATCCAGAGACAATAGGTATCTCTGTTTCTGACGATGGTGAATTAGGCTCAGAACTTCGAGCTATGTATACTCAAATTAAGACTTTGACATCTATTTTTCCGCTTACTGATCATGAGTACTGATAACGAGTGATATTTTTATACGGAGAATAGCCCAAGTATCGTGGCTGCGCAACCAAGGTACAGTGTGGTAAATGAGTCCCCAATTGGCTTTATATATAGGATCTAAGATGGGATCTACTTCAAAGTAGAAAATTGACCATATCTCTGTAGCTGAGTGTAAGCTTGGCTAAACAAACAGCTCTTGGCTTTTCGTTTCTGAAACCTTTCCCTTTTTTGTTTGTTTTCATTTGCCTTTGTCAGTTTCATTTTCTAGTTTTTCTTGGATTGTTGATGCTTTTTTTTTTACTTCAAATGAAGCCATTCGCACAGTATCTCAGCCAATCCTATCGTGTAAATATGTGATCAAAACAAACAAGGCTTGAAAATCATCCAATAAGGCACTATAGCGTGGCAGATAGACGCAACCTGTAGAAATGCGCGCTGATAGATGACAAGTGCCAGTGAGTATCAAGGAGAAAATTTACGAGGCACGAAACTGAATCAAAAATCCCCAATAAAAAATAACAGCATCAAAGTAACTACAAAAATACTCGACTTTTCGTTCCGTCGTCGACTCAATTTATATACAACCTTCCACGTATGGTCCACTCAGATTACACCTCCCATCAAAATTGCGGGAAACGCCATTGGATGGGTTTGTACCTGTTTGAATAACAAACGACTCGACACGGCAACAAGATAAGCATACAGGATAGAGACTCCCAAAAATCCAAAGATACAATGGCGCCCGTACAGATTACAGAAGATTATTACGCCGTCCTTGAGATTGAGCAAATGGCTACTCAAGATCTAATAATTCGATCCTATAGAAGGCTTGCGCTGAAACTGCATCCTGATCGAAATGATAAAGCTGATGCTACGGAGGCGTTTCAACTGGTATGTTGATATTCATTCTCAGAAGATCTTTCAATCTTCTTGACTACGTCTATCGTACTGTTCTGAATCCAAAAATTGTAGCTTGGAGAAGCCTACGAGACGTTGAAAGATGAGAGCAAACGTCGAGTCTATGACATCAAATACCCCTCCATCAAAAAAAGTGGAACAATGCCCCAGAGCAATTCAACACCTCAATACAAACCGGAACCTCGAGCATCCGCTTCTGCGTCGTCCAAACTCACTGATGCGGCACAAATTGCTGCACTGCAAAAGGCGAAGCAGGAACGTGCGGCGCGATGGTCGACCAAGAAAAATGCATTTGAGTCTGTGATCTCGCGGTTGCAGAAAGATATTCAGAGTTTGAAGCAGTCAATTGAGCTTTTGAAGAAAAATGACGCTATCGAAGACGTGGAAGAGGCATGGAGAAATGGTTGGGGTGCGTGGTTGTTATTTCCGGTCATCAAAAGGGCGGTGGTTAGTGAGGATGAAAAAGAGCGGAAGGATAGGAGCAGACAGGAACGGAAGATTGAGATGAATCTGAAGGAGCGACGGATCGAAGCGAAGAGTGTGGAATTGGATAAGGAGAAAGCTTTGCTGCGAACGGCGCAAAGAGAAGTGGAACTTGCGGATCAGGTTGATGATGGGAAGTTAAGAATGATTGAAGATAGAATCAAGGCTAAAGAACAGAGGGAAGCAGATGAAAGAGCGAGGGTATACAGAGAAAGAATGGCAGAGGTTCGGAAAAAAGAGCAAGAAGAGCGAGACAGGAAAGCAGCAGAAGAATTGAGAAAACGTGAAGAAGAGTGGAAGATGTATCATGAAGAGATGATGAAATGCCAAGCAGAACGACAAGCTGCATTAGAAAAGTCGAGAAAAGAAGAAGCGGAGCAGCGAGCAGCAACACGGAAACGCTGGGAGGAGCGAGACAGACAATGGAAAAATGACATTGATGACAAACACAAATGGAATAACCGCTACAACTTCTCTGACCACGATGATGATTTCTTCGGAGCGAGGGAAAATCTGCACAAACCTCTTGACTGTCGGCATGGCGGCTGGTGGTCGAAGATCGAAGGCCGAGATGACTGTCCGCATTGTTATGAAAGCTGGACGTACTTGTTGCAGTGCCCTATGCGGGGGTGTTGTATGAAGGCGTGTCCAAAGTGCCAGGCTGATATACGACCGAGATGGGGTCCAAAGTCGTTTGGGCGCCGGGGAAAGAGCCGAAATCCAGAGCCATATACAGATTATGACTCTTATTGATGCGGATTTTTGAGTAGCTGGCGTCAAAAATTGAGCAGCGAATGCACAATTTGCAGGATAATTGTCCAAATCGCCAGACTTTCGACATGGTGATGATGATGAAATCGATGAATTATAGATGAGCTCTTATTTCAAGAGACTCTATATTCATAGTTTTGATAGTTTTGACAAGAACCTCCATAGACTTCCTCTTCTTACCTTCTTTACAATAACATGCTCAGTAGAGATCCAAATGTGAAACTTAAAATACAGGTACCCGACCTCACATTTCCACCCCCACCCCCCTTCTTTAAACGAATCCGATCCTCTGACCTTGGCCCACCCCAATCCCCGGTAAACACTTGTTCCCAGCTCCCCAGCTTGCTGCCCCGCACTTTTCTGCACGTCAATCTCTATAGCAAATAGGAAAAGCCATCCTGAGCTCAAACTTATCTTTTTCTTTTCTTTACACTTATGACTGTGCGCAGTGAGCAAGTGTTAATGTAATATAAGGTATTGGTGATAATAAAGTTGTAGATGTGATTGTGTCAATAGGATGGGGGACTGACATGAATTATTCCACTCACATCAAATTTTTTTTCTCAAATTGAAGGTCGCAAATGTTAAGTATGCACAAGATGATACGACAGTTTGGATTTGAGTCTTGATGAAATTTTCAAGGTTCCTGATTTGGAGCGGCATTAACCGTGGCATTAACCGTGGTGTTCTAAAATCTCAGGCAGCAATAATGTTAATGTCACATGGACGTTACTCAATTGAAAGAATTCTTATAGGTCTTCAGTACGAATCATTAAACCGTAAATAAGCTGGAATATAATAAGGAGAAAATAATATTCCGAGTATGTAGATGATGAGGGTGAGAATATCCTATGTAGGAAATAGTATAAGGAAGAGAGTCCATATTTCCCGCACATGAGAAACGAATACCACAATTCCATGTCCGAATCCAATATCGGTATATCAAAGACATAGATAGATCTGCATAACCTCAGACGATATGCGTCAATAATCAAATGACATTTGAATAACTGAAGGTTAGGCTATGGAAACATTTAACAAGAGTTATTTCTAGTACTAAGGATCTATGTATATGAGATGACAACACGACGAGAAGAATCGGAGTACAAGTTCAATAAGGATAATTGCTAGCTACATTTCTCGAGTGTATAAGAAAAGATATATCATTATATCGATTTGAATTACTCAATGAATCACTCGAATCCATCTCCATCAACTTATCTCCAATTTCCCACATTGCGAGCTCTCTCCACAATCCGCCATCTATCTTCGCGCATCCAGAAAGTCTGCACCCAACTCCCGACATTGTCTATGAGAATGAGATAACTCCCGATTTCAAGCATCCCAGCTTTTCGACAAGAAACAGATTCGATACGGACAATCCACCCACCCAAATCCTACAAACGTTCTGGCCATCTAAACACCGTGCCTATCCGTCCATCAAACGTCAACACCCAGATCATTGTCTCATCATCATGCACCATACTCAGTCATCGTATTCCCAATTCCCGTGCACGATAATCCCTCGTATTTCTCCTCTTCTCCAAGGATATCCCCTCTAATATATCTCGACCTGCACTGCCACAATTGCCAGGTGTCTAGTTTACATACTAAAACACGTGATAATTGCAGCCTCCAATTGTCACATACTACCGAAACCTGGCATCTCGACAGACTGACGAATGGAACTCAGCCTTGTGGAGTATCTTGAGGTCTGGACTGTCTTGGTTTCGTCATTGTTCAGATGAATCATTGAGGGTCTCGATGTGGATTACCGGTATATAAAGAAATGTCACCACTCGGAGAATTCTGTACTCCGTACTTTCGTAATGCATGTGATATTGCGTTTGGCTGTTGAATCATAGTGGATCTAAAACGAATCCGAGGTGGCGGGATCTGAAAGCTCCGTCATTGTGAATAATAGTTGAACAGTACGAGAAGCAAGTACTAGTCAAACTTCTTAAATTTCATAATTCGAAGGGCGTGGAGCTTGGTGAGTAATATGATAAAAGTCAATAGTAATAGCAGGTTGACTAGAGCTGCAAGAAGACTATCCTTTCATTTGAAATTTGAAATTCGAAATTGCACCATCCTTGTACGTGTACGAGCCATTCCCAGATGTCGTGCATCGTTGTATGGGGGTACCAACTCATCCGCATATGTTGTGAACAATATCCCCGCGTACCCGAACTACCAACTCATCGTCACTTATCAAATAGAACTCATCATATTTGAGAATAATTTCACCCGTCGAGCAAACATCCTTCCACGTACATCGGGATAACCCTTATCTTCTTCATCTATTCTTTCACTTGGCAACTGAAGCTGAATACTGGCCAAGCAAATGCCAAATAAACTTCTCAGCCATCTGTGTAACGTAAGACAAACTCACGAGCTGAGTTGTTCATCCAGCCCTATGGATCGATCAATCCAACTCCCACAATTCCAAGTAAGCCGAGAAGTCAAAACAGCCAACCCTTAACGTTGTGTACATGAGATTTTCTTCCTTTCCTTTTTTTCTTCCCGCTTTCTCCACAATATGAAAACTACCGTATTGTACACGCATATATTACGAAGATCATGGCGGGATCACTTGTTCACGCCAGCCCCAGATAACTGAACCACAGTTTTGAGTGCATACTTTGATTCTGAAGATGAGTGCATTTATGCAGGTGAGTAGTATGTTTCACCAGGGACTGTGTTGCACAATAAGAGCTTCAACTTTGAAGATCGAAAGAGAATTGAAGTTTAGCATTCGTTGTAGAAAAACGAAGATCGAGTTAATGAAATGAATACAAGGTTATCACCATCCACTCTTTCGGCTCATGGAAGTCTGTCGTAATTTGTAACTCGTAAGACGAAATTCTTTTCCCAAAGAGATTTTGCGTGAAGACCTAGTCAGGATATGAAGATCTAGAATGTCCGGAATCGTGTAGTATCGGCAGAACAATCTCCATTCTAAATATTAAACTCCATAAATTCACTTGAAAGCAGAAACTTTGATCAATTAGTGACACGATGAAAGTTCTGAAACAAGGATCCAACAACCAATTGGAATAACACACTCCAAACACATGTGCGATCATCCAGCAATATTTTGATTTGCTGTGAGAGAATTTTTTGTAATCGGTCAGACAAAAAAGGATGGATGAGAATTGAATATGCATTATCCGGATAAATTGCGGTCATTTAGTTTAAGAAGGCATGAGTGAGTTCTTGAATGACTCCCCCACGTATATCTTTTGACTAAATGATAAGTAACTGTGCCTAGAATTAGAAATAAAGTTAGAATTATGCCTAGGCTTCAACCTGTAGATTATGGAGACATAAAATGTTGGAGATGGAGAAAGTAACCGTTGATGCCTTGACCATATCGTGGAACGTGAGAGATTTATGGATACAAATTTGATGCGGAGATAGGTACGGCTCAAATGGAGGGTTTTTGTGAAGAAAAGAGAAACCTTCCATGGGAGAAAAAAAGCTCGTAGCTGCACATGCAAATGCAAATGTAAATGTAAATGCAAGTTGTAAGATTCTTGAGGTCCGATAACAGATTTCGGATACTTTTTAATGGGGGTCTACGATGGATGTAAATGTACTGAGTCGGCTATGAAAATCTTGGTACCAAAATGGAAGGACCACAATGAAGAAATGGTTCGACAACACCGCGTACAACGGTTCTGTAAGCACCGGCCAAGGATGACGGAAGTGGCTGCAGCTTGCCATATCGTTGTGCCTGCATGTTGTTTAACCTTTGACTTTTGCTTGGTCTGATTCATGAATGAATGTGGGTGGAACAGATTGAGGGGAACCTTGGGCGGAAGGGGGGTGGAATCAAATCTAGTACCAATTTTTGGATAAAGTGTCCGGAAGAGCCATGTCAAAAGTTAAAAGGATGGAAGTGGAGATGTATGAGACAAGATGATGCTATCATGGTATGGTCATGGTATGGTCTCAAATGCAATCAAGACAGTGTTGCATATGCAGTGGCGGTAAACAATGGAACTCTCAGGGTGTCTCGGTTCACGAGCTTTGAGAGGTCGTTTAGATTTCCTGTTTACATCATCACTTGGTTCACATCTACACTTTGTACATCGTACATCGTAGAAACCTGCGCGTATGACACGCTTCAAGTTACGAAAAAGTCTTTGGGGAATAGATCCTTTGACTCTATTGGTATCAAAAAATCGAGAAAGGATTGGGTAGGAAGGGTTCGAAGGGTTCAAACGGTCGAGGCCGACTGATTGAAAGCATTTGGTTGGATCTGTCATGGACTCGTGGTGTTGCGAAGGGACTTGAGGGAGTGGGGAACCACCCCCGTCCCTTCATTTTGAGTGGAGCGATTGATTATCTCTCCTTGAAGTCTTGGACTCTTGGACTTTTGGATAATCCGCGATCTCAATTTAGGAAATCCGAGAGTTCCATCAAGTGGGGGTCACTGTCTTGATGGATCACCAAGCGGGTACGAGATATTCTAGAATCTGACTCCAAATCTATAAGATTATCCAGTCAGATCTTAGTGAACGGACACATTTATGGAACAGTGGGAAAAAATTACTCACAAATAGAAAAGCGAAAATTCAACTGTGAAAAAAGCGTCGCAGGCATTTAGCATGTGCATTTTGGTATACGAATACTATTATTCTTATTATAGCTCCGCTGTGATGTGTTGTAATGATTTACAAGAGGGCCAAAGAACCAAAAAGGGCCAGAACTGATAAAAATGAATACGTTCACTAGCTAGTGACGACCCCGATGATGCCAAGATGATTGATTGATCTTGTGGGATGAATTGAGGCTTTGAGAGTTAAGAGTACTAAAGAAAAGAGAACCCTGATGATGCAATTCAGGGAAGAGTTGATATAATGTAATGCAATATAATAAATATATTTAACAGAAGGGAAGACTAATCTAGAGACCTAGCTAGGTACTTGATACACAATACCCATTGTCTAATTTCTAATACCACACCATTCAACAGCTAAATGGTATCATCCCAATGTTGAAAAAGACAATTCGCACGAAAAGTTACAACATCAACCTACATCCACTGTACATATCATACATATTCTCAAACACAGGCATCACGGAATCCCACAGTTCTACGGTGACAACCTTAAGCGGTTCTTCCGGAAGGGCAGGCTAGAGTAACCACGGTCCACGCCTTCAATTGCACTTTAGCGGTCAAGAAGAGCCAGACTTGTCTACGGAGTAAAGAAGGGCATCGTACCCTTACAAAACTCTAAAAGGTAGTAGGATTCAAGACAAAACGTTTGTGCGTACGTATTGTGGATAGAGATTCAAGGGGCATGGAAAGTTAGAGCAGTACAAAGCATCAAGCATCAAGCAAGCCAACACAGTTACTATAGGATCCAGTTCGACATATCAAGTCATCACCGATTGCGAGACCATACCATCGATGCCATCTCAACAAATATCATACTTTGACGGGACCATATCATAGTGTAACCTAAACCATACTGTACATAGCATCCCGTACTATTGTTAGACAATGATAAAGAGTATCTCCTAATGCAAAAGTTCCCGTGCAACCTTAACTACCTACCTGCTCGCGAAGAGACTGATAGTATAATTTCGTCTTCCGATTATTCCTTTTCTCCTTTTTTCTTTTTCTTTGACTACCGAGACCAGTTCCCAAGGTTCAACAAAGAGATCTCAAAGATCATCCAAGACTTCCAGGTTACTACTAGAACCGTACAATCACTCTGCAAATAGATCATCCACCATCAATTAATACTTCCCGCTTCAGTTAATCGATAAGGGCTTCCCTCTTTTTCCCAACAGACCAGCCAATTTAATCCTTTCAAGGGTCTCCAAAAAGCCATTCAGACTAGTCAAACCAACAATCCTATTGGGTGGTCAGCGTTTACGAGGGAGGGGAGGATACTCCGTACCAGCCAAAGATACAATTAGAACGAAGCACGCAATATCTTTTCTACGATAATCCTCAATTATTAAATTTTCCCTCGAATTCTTATATACAATAACCCCCCTCTCCGTCTTCGATTTCATAAAGTCCTTTCACTTTATGTTTCGCTATCGTATATCCGATTCCGAACGAACATTTAACTTTTATTGTCGGATTGTAAGGAATTGATAAATCATATCAATCCCCAGTTCCCCCGCCAGAATTTATCCTGCACAACAAACACATTGTTAAGACATTGGTCAATTCATTTTGCCCAACATAACAAATCATATCAACCCATATATATTATTATTGGATCGAACTTTCCTGTGTTCCGTTTCCGTATCGCAACATTTCGCTCACTTCCATCCCTTCCATCCCTTACATCCCACTCTCCGATTTCGCCAGTTGATTTCCTACGGGAATCATATCGGTAGAAATATTAATCTCTTATCAGCACGGATTCAAAATATATACTAGCAGTATTTACCTGGTATCTCCTATCTACCTAGCATCTACCTAGTCCAACCCACTATTACAATAAAAAGATCATTCATAGAGTCACATCTCGAGAATCTTTTTAATCGCCAATCGAGATTAAATAAAAAGAAATCCAATCCTTGATTTGATTTGATTTTGTTTCTGATCATTTCATCACATCATCATTGATCTCATCCATTTGATCTTACTCGCCTGGACCGTTCCAATTCACCATCACGAGAAACATTCACAAGACCGAAGTTAATCAGGGAAGAATCCATCCTAAGAACTTATCTACGACATTTAAGATACCAAGATATATTTTACACTCACATACAACCAACAATTTATACCAAACATCTTCTACGACTTCCTTATTCTGGGATTCTATAAATCTCAAGGATTGTCTCGATATATCCAAAGGAAGAATACATCTTCCAACTGCCAAAATGGCGCACTCAACAAGACCATCCGCTTCCCGAACACACACTGCTCCTTCACTTGCTCTATCTCCAAGAACGAGCTCCGAAAAAAACACCGAGAAGAAGACCAACCACGTACGCAGAAAGTCAGGAAAGGAATTCGCGGTAGTAGCGGAAAAGAGAACTAGTCGACCTACAACTTTACACAGAAGGACCACACCGCAAGCTATTACCAAGGCTGCCAGAAGTAAGGAGAGAGAAACTCAATACGTGGAGAAAGATAATGGGGAGAGCTTTCCACAGTTCTGGTAAGTTCAACTCGATTGTCAGATGATGACGACGCCTAGGATTGGGAAAAGGCGGGGTGCATAATGGTGGCTGGACCGAGACTGACAAATTATTACAGTATGACTTGCGAAAAGCAATTTACACCACCCAACAACACCTTTCTCTATTGCTCTGAACAGTGAGTATCATCCCATGTCCACATTTTACACAGAAAAAGTCACTAACAAGATTAATAGATGTCGTGTTCATGATCAAGCACCAACATACACTTCTCGATCGAACCCATATGCAACTGCACCAAACTCTCCACCATTGACCCCATTCTTGTCAAGTGCAACTTTATACTCCCCGGAAGAACCTCGAGATATTGTACCACGGCTCTCTCCTACACAATCTAGACCTCGATCATACTTCAACTCATCGCCATATCCAACCGATTTCTCCGACTCATACCATGTACCCTCCTCATCCCTCCCAGCATCGCACTTCTATACTTCATCCCAAGCCGATACACATTCATCGAGTGCCTTGGAAAGCCTGAGAGAATTAGCCACAGCGCTACCTCGAACACATCAACCCCAGGAACCAGAATCTCCACCGACTACTACACTCTCGAGGACATCTTCTCAAGTCTGGAACTACATGCCATTCACGACCAAAACCACATCACCTACACCCCTTGCCACACCCGGAAACTCATACTCGAACACTGGCAGCAGCTATTCCGCTCGTCGAAGCCGAGAAGACTTATATGCTTTCGGGGCTGGCCAAACATTTACTAGCACCGGGGGTATGGGTATGGATCGTCCCTTGCCACCTCGAAGTGGTCCAGGTGGTTATGGACATCGACCTAGAAGCATCGATTTGGTTACACCATTTACACCCGGTGTTTAAACTAAGACGAAAGAAAAAGAAGCAACGCTCGAAAAGAGCACATATTATACGTTATTTGAGTTTATTATAGATATTTGAGTCTCCAAGCATTGCGAGCATTACATTATTGTTGTAGAAATAGGATTATGAAGAAATAGGAATATTGGAATTGGTATGGGCATTCGGCATACGCGCGCGAACATCATAGATGGCTAGCGAGGAAATTTGTGAAGGAGTTAATCATGGAATCTAAAAAATGGGAAGGACAATTTACATGCATAATGCATTATGGGTACGAGAAAAGGATGGGATGGAATGGATTGGAATGGGCAAATACTTGGGATTAGATGGGAGTCTGCAATGGCTTTACATCCATTTAGCTAAAAATATATACATACCTCTTACAAATTATTTTAATGTTTGAATTTGATTTCGTGCAGTGATATCTTGGGATTATGATTTATCGGGACTTTGTATCCCATGAGAACTTTGACGAATCGCATTGCAGTTTTCGTATCTCGGATCTCGAATCTCATACAGTTTTATGGCTCTTCGGGCTGTTTCATCCCATACATCTAATCCAATCTGATTTCATTCATTCAGGTAGTAGGTACCTAGGTAGGTGTGAAAAGTTCTCTATCAACCTCTCTCCTTTCTCCTATCATGTTTCTGCGAAACCAGCACGTGCAGAAACGAGCGGGAAGCCCCGATGTGTAACCGAGATAGTGGGGTTTATATTTATAGGTACCTCGACAAGTTTCGTCTCGAATTTGGAGTTTTCAATCGACGAAGCATATTCGACGAGAAGACAACTAAGTGTGGTATTTTGTTAAATCTGTGTTGTGATTTGTAGAAGTGTGCTGAATGCTTTCAGAGGGTTGGAATTTTTGTCATTTGAAATTGAGATTGGGATTGTGATTGAAAAGGGAAAGGGAGAGGTGCAAAAATGACGTCGGAATTTATAACGAATGATGGTGTGGCTATTGCGTATAGCGATACGGACTCTCAGAATGAGGAAGGATTGGAGTGTTTGATTCTTGTGAGTGGCTTCTGATTATTGAAAGATTTCCAGTTCCAGATTCTTGAGGTGGTAGCAGAAAATCACTCACGTAGCTAACAAATCACACAGTTGCACGGCTTTACTGGTTCAAAAGATGTTTGGCAAAAGAATACAACTGCCTTACACAAAATATACCGTGTTATCGTACCGGATCTAAGAGGTCATGGAGACAGCCAGAAACCAAAACACGGATATCATGTTAGTCGTCTTGCGATGGATTTGCATGAACTAACACAGCATATCATTAATTCATCGGCTACCAGCCAAAAGAGCACTCAAATAGACAAAAAGTTCCTTGCTATTGGTGGTAGTCTCGGATGTGCCATCTTATGGAGTTATGCTGAACTTTTTGGAACGGGGTTGTTTAGGAAAATGGTTTTTGTGGACCAGAGCCCGCTTCAAAATTCTACGTTGGATGGCTGGGATAGCCGTTTTTGTAATCGTGGTATGAATAATCCGTGGGCGATTGCTTCGCTTCAGAAAACTTTGGAGTTGGCACCGGAAATGGCTCATTGTGGAACTATTGCTGCTTGTTTGGGATATCGATATGCACCGATTGAATCGGAGAAAGGAGTTAGGACCCAGGAGGAAATGGAGAATGACGAGGCTTTCTTCTTAGGAGAGGCACTTAAGGGGAATGGAAGATGGTTGGGGAAACTCATGGAGGATCATACATCTAAAGATTGGAGAGATAGTATTCGTGCTTGTTTCGGACCGGAAAGTGGAAGTGAGACGGAGGTTTTAGTTGTAGGCAGTAGTAGGAGTGGATGTTTTCCTGCAGAGGGGGTATTGAAGATTGCGGAGTTTGTAAATGGCGGGATAAAAACCGATGAAGAGATTAAAAAAGGAAAGGCACGAGGTGTAGTGGTTGATTGGGGAGGTCATTGGTGTTATTGGGAGGACCCAGATAAGTTTAATACCTTAGTATTGGAATTCCTAGGAGAGAATTGAAGGATGAGTTAGGAAGGTACGAACGAGGGTGACAAAAATGGAAGGAGCAGGTAGCATGAAAGGAAATCACATGTTTAGTCCTGCTATTGTCTCGATAATTTTCGACAATCGAAAGGTGTTCGATTGTCAAATCAGATTCAAAAATTATGATACTTTCAATATTTTGAGCAATTTCAACAATCGAGATACTTTCAATGTTCCAAACGATTTCAACAATTGAGCGACTCACCTTTGAGGTCGATCAAATACTGGGTATGGCTTTCTTGAGGATGATTCATTGGAAAGGCAGTCATCGCTAGTGCGCGAGATAGTATCTCAACTGTATGCAGTCCTAGGTCTATTTCATTCTTTAGTGAATATGTTCTTTAAAAAACCGCATCCTGCCACTGGGCATCCCGTCCGCTCTGCCATACACAAGCTTCAGATCGGTGGATTAGTAGTTGGGTGGGTGACCACCAGCGAATCCCCACTGTTGTATGTTCTTTTTGCTTTTTTGTTAAGTTGCATAGTTCTCCTGCCATCCATCGCCCGGAACATCTACCATCATCAAGACGGAAATAGTGAGTTCTCAATGCCCGTCTATTCGCTTTACTTCATTTTTTTCATGCCCACCCAAATGAACTCAATTTTTGAATAGGTTCTTATTGTCTTAAGAAGATCGATAGACTAAAATCTCTCTCATGATCTACTACTTGTCCATTTTTTCAATCTTCAAAACAATCTCAAGCTTTGGAATGAAGATTCAACTTCAACAACTAATATATCACAAACTTGCAAAAAGAAGTTGAAGTGTCACTCATCTTCGAAATGATAAAAAAACTCAGTTATCGACCTGATCTTTTTTTTTTTTTTGAGACTTTTGAAGGAATTTAAGAAGATTGGAAAGATGCACTGGAGTGCAAATCACACATGTAACCACAAATGTGATGATATTGGGAGAACATGTGGTGGAATGAGAAAGTTTCCTTCTTCGGACGCTCTTTTCAATATCTTGCTTCGCCCACCGCATCTTCTGTCCTCGATCTAACAGCGTTGTCGCTGCTGTTCTCTCGGCTGACCGTTCTGTGACTCTCGTTGCATGAATGGTATGAACTAGTTGCTTGGAAGTCGAGAGTGAATTAACGTCGCTGTTTTGGCTCTAATCCTACAACCTTCTCTCCGGTCTTCTCTCCATCAATCACCGCCATTGTCCCTTCGAATACTTCAGCCCCTGCTCCTGCTCCCGGCTTCGCGCTCAACATGGCTCTACCAGTCCTGGTTTAGACAGTTTAGAGCTGTTTCTCAGCCCGCCTCTCCGCCGCGCGTCGTCTATTCGGGCTTCGGCCTCGCTACAATAGTTCCGGCGGTTACCGAGAGAGCGCCGGCCCTCGGCCCGCTGGTGGCCTTTCTAGTTTTGTCGTTCCGCCGCGCCTTGCGTGTATTGCGCCGATTGTCCCTCCGATTCCTCCTTCCCCTTTTAAGGGTTTTTTGGTCTCCTCTTGGTTTTGTTCTTGGCTGGATCCATTGGGGTGTTTTTGGTTCGACGTATGTTTCTTCTATAACAAGATTTGTGGAACGACGACTAACCATATATAGAACACCGGTCAGCCACTTTTAAATTGCTCTCGTTCTTGGTGCGGTGGCTCGGTGGGCGACAAAGCCACTGTTTACTCGGGTAGGCACTTACATACAACCCCCAAAACAGCAAATTTACAGTGTTGACGTAATATCTAGCGTACAATACAGTTTGGGGGATGAGATGAGACGAGATGAAATGAAGGTTTGCTTCGGGGAATGATACTCGTTACATATATGGTCTATCATACCAGTTCTGACTGTTCTTTTCTAGAGGTATAAAACCTCCCGTGGTAATAAGCGTGGGCGCTCAGGAGACTAGAGATATACCAGGGCGGCAATAAAGATGATATACCGGCGATGTTGTATGTAGGAAACGAGGAATATATATGAGGTAAATGGGCATGAAAAGTAATTAAAAATAGCAGTTCGATTATATGACTGTAGTCTGATTGACTAGGCTATATATGCTTCGAGTTTCCCGTTCACGGACACTAACAAGGATACTAGTAGGATCTTACTCTAGACTCTTCACATACAGCTCCATCATCCGCTCTCACGTATCCGCCCACCTTTGGAATTGGCTAAACCTCGAAATATTTTCCGGCATATAGGATCCACATCTTGCATAATCCGAAACGGATCTTCTCCCGCCTCTACCCTCTTTCTATACACACTACCCTTCGTCTCAAGCTCTTCCCACAATTCACGCGTCATCCTATCTCTATAACAATCACTCGGCAGGGTCGTCCTTTCCATTATTGTTGCCTGCACATTCAATTTCGTAATCTCTTCTACCAACCATCTTTTGCTATTTTCTCCTGATCTAGCCCAAGATTCATGCTTCCAAACCGCATGTTGGGACCAGTAAAATGCCTATCTTAGATCGCAGATAATTTTATTGTCTTCGTTATACCGTTAACAGATATAATTATTCCGGTGAAGATCCTCTTTCAAATCGCATATTAGGTAGGAAATGAGAGTACCGAGGAGAAAACTTGTGATGGCGATGCTGAGGATGCTGAGGGGGGAAAGTGACATATTTGAGGAATTAATAGATGGATGTGTGATTT
This sequence comes from Botrytis paeoniae, assembly GCA_004786145.1. Taxonomy (NCBI): domain Eukaryota; kingdom Fungi; phylum Ascomycota; class Leotiomycetes; order Helotiales; family Sclerotiniaceae; genus Botrytis; species Botrytis paeoniae. The sequence goes on along the minus strand of PQXI01000009.1, from coordinate 298,858 downwards.
TGTAGCTTATAAGCTTGCTGATTTGTGGTGGATAGTATGGGGTTGAGAGATAGACGGGAGATTGAATGGTGACGAAAGTTGATGAAATAGATGAAGATTCAGAGAATCGAAAAGATCTGAAGAATTCAATTTGGATTAGGGGTGGTGTGGGCTTAGGGTATTGGCTAGTGATAGCTCGATTAGATGATCTCACTAGGTATCTCTAGTAAATACAGATAATCAGTTTTATGCAAAGTTGACCATAGTTCTGATATTAGCTTCAACTTAAACTTGACTACTTTCGAGAATGACACGGTGGAGTTTGAGATATTCCGGCGACGATTATGTTGTATGTACATAATAACAGCACCCATAAACTCTAGAATGTGTGGCACTTGAAGAACACAGAACGAAAAATAAGCTTCGAATCAAAAGAGATCTTGGTCTTGCAGGTTGGAAGTTGGGAACTAGAATTGAAGCTAAAATTTCTAGTCTATACGTGATGGTGATGATATCTGAAAATCGGGGCTAGTAGACTAATCCAAGCTTTCAACTTTCGAAAGAGCATTATCTATGAAGGGTGCTTGGTTATTTGAATGATTGGATTCTTCCTAGAATACTTAAAGCTTCTTTTAAGAATTAGAATGATCTCGTTGTCCAGGCCTTGAGTCCATGACTAGTAACGGGTCCTAGATGACAGATTGCCTCGAGAACTTTCTTGAGGTTGTTTGTCTTTACTTTCATTGCCACCTGTTTATAATCCCATAACCCCTCTTCATAATTAAAGAGTCAGATTCGACAATACAAGTAATTGAAGATGCAACTGCAACAGAAATCCAGATGAATAGTAATTATCGTTGTGCATCTTCAGCTCCCAAACATTGCGTGCCCTGCACGTGATATCTCCACAAATTCCCAAACCTCACCTCCTTTTTTTTCTCCCGCCAAATCCGACATGTGTGTATTCAAACATCACATTTCATCAACATGCTTCTCTACGCTTTTGCACTGATACCCCTTTACGTGCTAGTATGGCTACCTCTTTCTCAAATCATCTATGGTCGTCAATCTGCTCTTCATGAACCTCTCAATTTGAACTCTTCATTTATCGCAAGTGATGAACCCCTATTTTGTCCGGAGGATAGCTATAAGACGTTCATTATTAGTCGAGAACCACTTATGATATATATTGAAGGGTTTTTGAAAGCGAATGAGAGTAAACATTTGGTGGATGTTAGGTATGTTGGTTCTTCTGATGGGATGAAGAGGAGAAACTGATGGGATAGTGAACCGCTTTATAAACCGTCTACGGTTTCTCATGGTCAGGAAGTTACAGTTGATACTTCGGTTCGAGATTCTGAGGTAGCAGTACTAGAGAGAGATGAGGTGGTTAGATGTATTGAGCATAGAGCGAGAGCATTTCAGGGATGGAGAGGTGAGATGGGGATTGAGAAGTTGAGGACGCAGAGGTATGGGGTGGGGGGACATTATGGGATGCATTTGTAAGTTTTGGGGGATTGACGAAGGCTTTTGTTTATTTTCTATCAACATGGAGCTTTCCGAAGAGATATTGTGTACACGAGGGCTGATGATAGAAATAGCGATTGGAGCGGAGGCAAACGTGGCATAGACCGAATAAGTACGTTCATGGTCTACGTCGACGTATCCTCCGATATCAAAGGTGGAGGAACGGAATTTCCACGTATCGTGGGACCAAAAGGAGGAAGGTGGGAGGAATTCCTCGATACTACCGAAGCATTAGACCCAAGAAGCGGAAAAAATGTAACGGTAGAAGGAGTGACATTCAAACCCATCAAGGGAAATGCCGTATTCTGGGAAAATATCGATAAGGATGGGAGGGGATATGAGGAAACATGGCATGCTGGTCTACCGGTAGAAAAAGGCTCGAAAGTGGGGCTGAACATTTGGAGTTATGGGAGAACCATTAGATGAAGATGGGGAGAGAAAAGTGAATGGAAAATAACGTGCGTGTTGAATATTGGTGTACAAAGCACAACTGAAATGGAGTGAATAGATCGGTATATATGGATTTAGTATAATGCATTATGTCTCAACCTTAGAGGTTACAACTGTTGTAGGAAATCAGATACGACAAATAAACAAAGTTCCTAGATGAAGTGATCATCTTGAGGTTCTCAGGATATTACGGCGAAAATCTTCCGATTCTTTAGCTTGTGATTCCATTCACCTTTCGGAAACCTCCTGCTGGTAAATTTTCTCGGGGTTTCTTTTATTTCCAATATAAATTGAGCAGAGCTCAATTTTCGAATAAGTCCTACACACATAGGAGTCCTAATCAATTACATCCAAGGGAATCAATCTCCAGTATTCCAAGTCGTTTGTGCGGAACAGACAACGAATAACGCAAACACATACACACCTACTTTATTTTCAGCATCGATACTGCAGAGCAAGTGGCTCTAATTGCGAGTTTTCACATCAAACGGACCAGACCTAACGATCTATCCAAGATCTCATAAACTCCGTTAATATCACATCTACACGACGAATCTACTCACGGAACTCAACCTACAAAATGGCAGCCAACGCCTCCGCCCATTCCGATCTCGTAACACTACACACAAACCTCCACACTCTTCTCATCAAAATCTCTCTCTCCCTCCACCTCACCTCTCCCTCTCCACATCCCTCCTACATCCCAACCCCCCAACTCGCCACCTCGCCCTCTAACCGTCTCTCCACCCAGCGTCTCCCACCTCTCAATTACAACTACAACCACACCTACAAAAACAATCCCCACGACCCCCACGACCCCCTCGAAGTCCTCTACACCCTCTCCCCCCCATCCTTCCACTACCTTCCCCGCAGCACGCTCCTCCCCCCGCAAATCCTCTGCAAAGGATTCATCGAAACCCCCGAAAACAATCCTCCGCTTCTCGAAGGAACACGAATGCAAATCATGGTTATACCGCGCGGAGTACGGAAAGTTGTTGTGCATTTTCTGGTCTATGATCCCGTGCGTAAAGAGACGAAAAGTTCGCCGCTTTCTTCTTCTGCTTCGAAGAATGAAAAGGGAGTTCCTAAGAAACTCCGGAAAAAAGCAAGTAGAGTTTTGAATCCGCAGGAGAAAATAAGAGATTTTCCGACGAAAAGGAGATCGACGAGTCGGTTTGCCTATGCGAATACTATTTCGAATATGGATGTGGATAGAACGAGTGGTAATCCGAGTACGAACCAGAATCAAAATTTCGACGGGATGGAAATTGAAGTTATGGGAAAACGACACGTATCAGGAATGGATGTGGAGAGAGAAGAGGATAGAGAGGGGGAATATGTGGTGATGAGACGGGTTGTGAAGTTGCCGAGGAGGGTTTGGTGTGGGAGGAATGTAAGTTTTTTTTCCTGTCTTCTTTTCTTCTTTTCTGCTTTTTAATTTCGATTTTGTTTGAGATCTATCTGCCCCTGAGGGGAGAGTTGGGTATAAGCATGGGTGTGCTTCTGGAAATAAAGGAATGAATACTAATTTTGTGTGTCGATGATTTAGTGTAAGGATCAATTCGAACAGTTGTTTATCAGGAGGACTTGAGACTTGAGACAGACAGTCGATGTGAATACGTAGGAGGGAGATGATAAGATATGATGTATGGAAATCGCAGGATTATCTAGGGGAATAGACTGAATGTCTTCATGGAGATTGATACGGGGCTTCGTTGTTCGTTTTTCGATATAGGATAGATGGGATGGCAGTACAACTCCCTATATTACAAGGTAAATGGGCGATATGGAGAAGTTGATTTTGATTTGACGAGGAAGGCCAGTTGCAGTGGATAAAGTTGAGAGAACGACGGATTTTAGATGGGGTTGGCAATATTTGACAGATCATGTTTAGAGTGTGATTCTGAGCTGATTGAGGATTGGGCTGTTGGAGCGATTCTAAGGAGGAAGATAAACGGGCCAGAACAACATTATGAACGAAGAAATGAACGATGTAAAGATACGAATCAAGAAAGGAGATTAATGAAATCAAATAAAATGGATGGAACCGAGAGCCCTTATGTGTAAGAGCAAGTCAAGCTTGCTTTTTGTATTGTATTGTGATCTATTGACAATTCCAGATTCTGCAGACTAGCTAGAAATCTTTTGTTCTGTCTTCCTATGTTACAATCTGCACCACGCAACCTCTATCGAGATCTGCGTCCAATGCCTGTAGCTTTTGTAATTTTAAGAGGTCTCCTCTGCAAATTTTACCCATCTTTCCCAAAACCCAGATAGCAATCAACCTTCCTCACCATTGACGTCAGCCTCATCATCACTAGCATCTAGGACGTCCTTTCCTGCACCACGCTGTCTTCCAGCAGAAATGCCTGACGCTGTTAGCCATAAGAAGTAATCGCTTCGATGATGATCCAAATGATGGAAGAATGTATGAAATCTATCATTTTGTTAGTTTGCTCTTCACAACTTGAAGGATGATAGACTTACTGATTTTCAGCATTCTCCACTCTGAAAATTCTATCATAGATCTCTCTCTGCTTGAAATCATCCATTTTCTCTCTATACTTCTCAAAGTCTATCTTTTCCCTATCGAAATCCTTTGCAATTTTCTCATTATAATTGTGGAAAACTGGAGCTTCTAGTAGTAAACCCAAACTTGGAGCTTTTGGTATACTAATCTTAGCAGCGGTATAAGTTTCCTTAATGAGCTCCATTGGCGAAGCGCATCGTACCACTAATGCTGCCATGGCTACCATTTTTCGGATTTGATGCATCATGAATGATTGACCATGAACTTTCAGCGAAAGCCATTCTGTATCGTGAATGATGATAGGTTGGGCTCCAATCTTGAAAGATTTGATGTGTCTTTTAGAAGAGGCATCTTTAAAGCTTTTGAGGATAGTATAGTTGTGATAATTATGGGTGCCGACATATTGGTTGAGAGCTTCTTGTACTCGTTCTCTACGAGATTCGTGTATGCGATATGCCTTCTTGGCTTTGATGTAAGCTGCTTTTACTTCTTTGACAGCCTTCTCCAGGGGTGTGAGAATCGATTTCGAAATTTCTTGAGCACCATCTGCTTCTAGCTTAATTTCTTCATCTTGATTAGTTTCATCCTTTGCTTTTGGTTCTTCTGTAGTTTCGACGCCTTGCATGGCTTCTGAGTCCTCCGCCTTCGCCTCTCCTGCAACTTCAACTGCTACGGGTTCTTGAAGTACTGATCCGTCACCAGTTTCCGCTTCAGTCTTTGTTGCAGGTTCTTCTTGAGTCTGTTCATTGATTTCTTCCTTGATTTCAGAGTCATCCTTAGCTTCTGCTTTATTCTTCTTGATATTCTTTCCAATTGGCTCATTGGATTCCTCAGCAGCATGGATAGCCTCCATAACATCCGCTGCTAATTGGGGGTCCAAATTATCCAGAATAGGTTGTACAAATTCCTTCTCGGCGTCGGTCCAAAACGATGCAGCATCTTCTTGAAGTTTATCATAATTCTCCAAAACGCCTTCTTTCTCAGCGGCCTGAAGCAACTCCTTTCCAAGGAAACTCTTAGGATGAGGTGGGATGAATGAGTAGGTTGGAATTAAGTATTCGTACCACCGCGAATCGCACATTTGGTAGCAATTGAAAGATCCAGTAGTTCTTTCGATACCCCAGACTCGAATTTGATCTGGTAAATGGGAATTGATTTTTTCAACAACTTTCGGGTCTTCGATGATGAGTTTCAAGGAGAGAACGTTGCCAGCTGCATGAACACCTTTATCAGTTCGTGCGCATCGAATCAAGGCCGACTTTTTAGGATCATTTGCATTAGCTTTCGAAATCGCACCGGCGGCAACAAAAGCCTTGAACATGTCACCCTCAATCGTCTTCTCCTTGGTATTGATTTGCAAGCCTTTATATCCTGTTCCTGCATAGCCAATCATGACGGCGACTTTATGTTTTGGTTTTCGTACTTCACTTTCGATTTCCTCCTTGGTGAACTCCGTACTAAATGCTGTTGGCTCTGATTCCCCATTGTGTACCGTCTTTCTGCGTTTCGATGCTTGGTCGTCGTCGTTTCGATCTCTCTTTGGTTCTTGTCGACTAAATAAAGTTAGAGAGAATAAATTGGAAGGTTTAGAATCCCGACTGACTGGTACTCTTTGCGACCCATCTCTGGCTTTCTACCACCTCTGGAACCACCTCTGGAACCACCTCTGGAACCACCTCTAGAATTTCCTCTGCCGCCTCTGCCAAAACCTCCCCGCCCCCGCCCTCGTCCTCCTCCACCTCGTTGACCTCCGGATTGTGCATTCGCCTCCATGATTGATGTAGTTACTCGAACTTCGGAGATGTATGCGAACGTATTTTTCAATAATTGAAAAATGCGCATAGATCACATACGTGAAGTTGAAAATAAAACAACCTGATAACTTAGAGATTCAATATGGCCCATGAATATTTCTCCCAATAATTTTTAGTATCTTGGTCCGAGCGTCGGCCAATAATTGTTTATCTTCAAACCCTGATATGGTTAAGTGGTGGCTTACATAATTAAAAACCTCACTACTGCAGCTCTACCTCATCTCATTCAGCCTTGCCAATTGAAGCAATCAATATCCATTCACTTTATCTTCTGCAAATAACAATCATATCAACTTTTTATTCAATCGACTCCCCGCCATCGTGAGCAATACAGACAGCGACCGTACCATAACCCTCAACGACAGATACAAAAGGGGGTTCAACTCAGCCTGTTCATGTCTTCTACTTTATTGTCTTGAGGATACAAAACGATCATGGGCATCCTGGACACCATTTATTAAAATATCTCTTTGTCTTTTTTTTTTTTCGATTCTCTCTCTAACGACTTTGCAAAGTCCACCTTTCAAAAACATATTCTACCTCTTTTTGAGACACTCACAGACAATCAGGGCCCTGCATCCCCTCTTTCCCTAGTACCGGACCTAGATCTCATCTTCTATCACCGATTTTTTGATTATCCATTCGCAAATATGGATCTCGCCCAGATGTTGGTGCGCTCTTGTATGCGCTCGTTCTACGACACAAAACATATCCTTGTGATTGATGCGCTCGTCATCCACTCCGCGTATGTATTTCTATGGGCGGTTCTAGGAGTTTGGGAAATGAAAGCTGACATTTCATAGCTTGCGCGATGATGATTTAGCATACCTGATGAGCATAAACACAAAGGAGCTTCATAAGCTCTGTGGAAAGTTGAAGGAGGATCGATTTCTTGCAGTGTATGGCAGATGGTTTATTCTACATTTTGGCTTTTGCTAATTGGATTGTGTAGGCATTCCCGCCCAGAGATCAAAGAAGGCCAACAACGACCAATTAATCGAACCTACTATTTTATCGATTATCGTGCAACAATCGATGCGATTAAATGGAGAGTCTACCAGATAGACAAGGCTGTTCAAGGAAATACTGTACCAGATGATGAGAGAAAGGAATACTTTTGCCCTCGATGTAAATCAGAATGGACAACATTCGAGGTTTTGGACAAGAGAAATTATGAAGGCTTTTTATGTCACAAATGCGACTACCTTCTGGTACACGATCCTGACAATAATCGCGGTGGACATGAACAGTCATCGAAACTCAATGCACAGTTTAAATTCATCACCGACTTACTCCCAAAAATCGATAAGGTGGTCATACCTGCAAACACCTTCGAACAAGCTCTCTCAACAGCTCGTAAAGTGGTTCGAGATGAAGCTAATCCTGGCAGTGAAACTGCACCCGTCGCTCTCTCTTCCGAGCGACCAACTGCTGTTCGTGGTCTGGATAATACTGGACCGACGTCCATCTCAGTTACTCTGACGAACGGAGAAGGACCTACAGCTGCAGATATCGCTGCTGAACAAGCTCGCAAAGAGAAGACGGCTGCTCAAAATGCGTTACCTCAGCATTTCACTCATAGTACTATCACTGGAGAGCAGGTCAAGTTTGGCAACCAACCTACGGCCTCTATTGGCCCTGCAGTTGACACCAATAAGAAGGATATCAAACCTGATACCGAAGGTACTGGTGAAGGGGCTGAAATCGATGATTATTTTGCGCAACTAAAGGCTGCGCAAGCTAAAGAACTCGAACAAGAAGCAGATGAAGAATACGAAACCGACGATGAAGAAGAAGAAGGTTTCGAAGACGTCATTCCAAATGGCACCACATCTGGTGCCGCCACTCCAGCTAGCTCGGTCGGAGGTACAGAAACCAAGCCTAGTGTAACGAGTGGTAGTGGTCTCAGCGGTGTTCTGAAGCATTCACGAAATGAAAGTGTTTCAGCAAGTGGAACCAGCACAGGTGCAGGAAGTCCGGTAACAGGACCTAATACACCGAGTGAGGATAGACCAATGAAGAGAGTTAGGATCGAAGAGCCTGCTCCAGCAGTACCGGCCATAAAAGATGAAGAGGAGAGTGAAGAGGATATGGAGTTTGAAGACGTTTAATCGCTTAAACCCTGGAAAAAAGGGGCTGGGAAGGGAATGGGAAGGGAAGGGATGTGAATTCTTACATTACATACAATGCCTGCATACATGATTGGATCAACAGACCAAGAATAGATAGGCATGCAATAGGGGTGGGTACTTGAGCTATTTTCAAATCTTCAATCTGGAGTGGTAGATTGGGCGGATGCATGGCGTTGAGGGTAATTGCTTACACGCTTCTCGTTTTGTTCTTGATCAAAAAATGATGCATACTGAGGGTGGGCGGAAATCAAGTTTCATTTACCATGGCATATATTCAGACCAAACCAGGTTAGCCATAATACTTACGAAAAGGTTTGGTCAAAAGTCGTTGGGCTTTTTAGGTTTATAGATGAGTTTGTTCGTTCGCGCGCGTGTGCCTAGGCTTGAGAGCTTTCAGAGATATGAACGAATTGTAAATTGTATAATTAAAAAAATGATGACGTTTCACAAGCGTCTCAACCGCTCTCACATATGAATGGTGATCATTTCACGACTGGCATGGTATGGAGAGTATGTGTTTGCTGATGAAGCGGGTATCTTTTCTTAAGAAGCTCTACATCTTCTGACTACTATATCCATGTCTTTTATTTTTAATGCTCAATTCTCCAATGCCCCACCGTAAATGCAGGAGCTCTGTACCATCCCAATAGGTGTTGAAACCCAAAAACACTATCACAGTGCATGCAACACTGCTCCGAAACGCCGTTTCCAACCCCAACACGATGCACCAGGTCCCTTAAACTTTCGTTTGCTTAACCATCCAGCTCAACAAGTCAACCTTTGTAACAACTGCTACTGGTTTCGACAATCCATCAGTCTCACTTCCCTTCTCGGTAACAACAGCGGCACTGTTCCATTCGAAAAATTTGCTCAACGCGGAAATAGGGGTATCGAGTGTGATCTCTACGAATTTGCGCTTTGGAGTAGTTTGCTTCTTGCCATCTGTTGTCGTTTCGATACCATTGCTCTTAGGAGGCGAAGAAAGATGACTGATATCCTTGGGATCGGTGATAACTTCAGGGATGTGGGAGAAATCGAACATGACATCTGAAACTGGGCTTTTTCCGGTAGCACGCCCGCGACTAATCCAACTGAGAAGGTTTCCAAGAGTGACAAGACCGACGAGTTTATCGCCCTTTGGAGCGAGGACAGGGAGTTGATCGAAACCCTTTTCACGCATGGTTTCGACGGCTTCAGAACAAGAGGAGTTGGCGAGGACAGATGTGACTGGTTTGAGGCGAAGGGATCGAAGAGTCGCTCCAGAGTATGGATCTTTCTTGGATTGAGCTTTGACGACTGGGGATGCTGGCAAGGAAGACTCTGGGGTAGGAGGGAGGAGGTCGTTGGCCGCCAACCAGTCGTCATCGGCAAATTTGCTGAGGTAACTTCTAATGCTATCTGGCAGGATGACTACCACGGTATCACCTTTACCAAGTCCCAAATCACGGACTCCCTTTACCATGGCTGCAATAGCACTACCACTACTACCTCCTACCAAGAGCCCTTCTTCGGCAATTAATCTACGTGCGTAGGCGAATGATTCACGATCATCTGTCTTGTACCACACATCGACGGAATCTCTATCCAAAACATCAGGAATGAAATCATAACCAATTCCCTCAACCTTGTATGATTCGTTGGCGTGTTCTTGATTCAGGCTTTCTGGAACTGCAAGTATGGATCCGTGAGGATCTGCTGCAATGATTTTGACATCTTTGTTGTGTTTTTTTAAGCCTTTAGATAATCCAGTAATGGTTCCACCTGTACCAGCTCCTGCGACAACGGCAGTAATCTTCCCATCGGTTTGCTTCCAGATTTCTTCTGCAGTTCCAAATTCGTGTGCGTTAGGGTTGTTCTCGTTGGCATATTGATCGAGGATGTGAGAGTTTGGAATCTCTTTCAACAATCGTCTTGCCACTCCGATGTGGGACTCGGGAGCGTCCCAAGCTGCTTGAGTTGGAGTACGAATAATAGTGGCTCCAAGTGCTCGTAGAACAGCGACCTTTTCGGGTGACATCTTTTCGGGAAGAGTAATGATTGTCTTGTAACCTTTAATAGCTCCAACAAGAGCGAGACCAATACCGCTAGAGAATGGTTAGAGATTTATGCCGAAGTGGTATAGAACAACTTACGTGTTTCCACTGGTTGGCTCAATGAGAGTGTCTCCGGGCTTTATTCTTCCTGACTTTTCCGCCTCCTCGATCATGCGAAGGGCAATACGATCCTTGATACTTCCGCCAGCGTTGAAGAGTTCGACCTTGGCATAAACTTCGGCTTCGATACCCAAACTCTGTGGGATCTTATTCAATCGTACCAAAGGAGTATTTCCAATCAACTCGGAAGCACTCATTGCAAGGACTGGAGCCCGCGCAGGACTAGTAATGGATGCCATGTTGATGACGGTTCTAGATGTTTGAGCTGAAATTTAACGATTTGTAGATGATTCCGAATAGAAACAAGATGGATGAAAGAGAGGGAACGATGGTGATGAAAGAGAACAAGTAAATGACTATCTTCTTTAGTATTGGTGATTAATGTCGCAATGTGGAAGGAGAATTTGCTATAAAATGTCGGAGTAAAAGCTTGTGAATGAAATTCTTCATTGAGTTACCCTTCGAGTTTGAGTGAAGGGGAGGGGTCTTTGGTCTGGATAAGCGATAAGGTACTAGGGAGGTAAAATTCGTGGCAAAATTTGACCGCAAGTAGCCGTGGAGACCGAAGTATACCCTTTACCTTATAAGGCTTAAAACGGACATTGGTTGTCTGGTATTCGAACTTAGTTACAAAATGATACCTACATTTATCAGGATATGATATGGTTTTGGAGAAATTGTATACATGTATTTTATTTATGTCAACTAGCAAGGAGCGTTGTGAAATCGTTGGAAGGGCATTTATTTGATATCAATCCAAACTACATTGCATATCAAAATCTTTATTCAATAGCACGGAGTCTGTAGAAACTTTCACATGCTAATTATAGAACTTCAAACACCGTGAACGTTGAGATGCAACCCCCTTCACCGCCTAAGGCTAAAAGTTCAAAGTTACATTTCCGCCTTCTCTTTCTGTGTTTGGAATCTTGAATATATTTGGAAGCTTAAAATCTATCAATCAATTTTAACCACGTACGACTCGATAAGAACCATAAGACTTGCCCTGCCAAACAGAAATCATACGAAGATCAATAATCAACACCAATATTCAATCTGCGAGCGCGAACGAACAATATCCATCATGCGCTTCTCCCAAGCTTTAGTCCTTCTGGCATTTGCTCCGTTCGCAATTGCATATCCAACATTCTCAGCACCCGCAGCCGCAGCGGTAGAAACAGCTGCAACTCCATTTACTGTTACGTGGGCAGACAACGGAGATGCTCCAGCGATAGCTGATATTACCACCTATCAACTACATGTCTGCGCAGGATCTAGTACGGGTGCGGATCTTAAAGTGATATACGCCGTAACTACTTCCGCTACCTTGGGGTCAACTGTTTCGACTAGTGTCACTGTACCAGCGGTCAGTGGGTCATCGGTTACCAATGCCTAGTAAGTTTCATGAAGCCAGAGTTTGAGGAGCTTTGATGCTGATGATGATGATGCAGCTTCATGAGAATGATAGCAACCACAGCGTCAGGGACTGTTACAGTATATTCGAATAGATTCTCAATTAGCGGCATGACAGGAAGTTTTGGAGCCACGTACACAATTACTGGCACCGCTGGACCGGCGACTGTCAATAATGTGGCAGACACGGCAGTCGCATCATCATCAGGAACTGCGGACGATGGCGTTTATGGAACCCCATACCAATCACAAACTGGTCTTACTAGATATGCTCCAATGGGTCTGATGCCTGGTACCACAATAACGGCCACGAACACAGAACCTCAATATCCAACATCGTCTGTTGCTCTAGCCACCACGTATTTAAGCTCGGCAACTATTGACACAACTTTGACTCAAGCTCAAACAGCTTCCTTTACAAGTCATCCTAATACGGTAAGTTTCAGGACACAAACCCAACAATCCAAACTTGACGCGGCTAACACATGAAAGGTTGCCGCTGCATCAATGCCTACAGATGATATGGCAAAATTCTTGGCTAGATGGAAGGATTGAACCATTAGAAAGGCAATGAATGATATATAAATAGGGCATCAAATGAACATGTCAAAAGGAGTTTGGCGTACACTCGAATTGGTATTCGAGGTTTTAGTTTAAATGAATACCGTGTATACCCAACGAATCAAGAATTTACCCAGTCAAGCCATCACTTGGTACTGTGCGCCAGGGTCGTTAAGCACTATCTGCAAGATATCTGCATATTGGTATAATCTCAGGGGATAGCGGAGAGGTGATTCCGATATTAATCCCAGCGCGGAGGGTCTGATAGGAATGTCTAGATGCGGGGAAATGCTTGCCAATGTTTACTTAGTCGGATACAACATCCATAGAATGCTATATGTCTCAAATGCAACATGCCCAATATGAGCCAATTTCAGGAAGAGGTAAAGTAAATTAAGAAGTTTATCTGGGTATCTGGTTCATAAATTAACAAGTCAATCTAAGCCTCCTTCCTACCTATTACCTGACGGGTGCGCTTAAGCCATTATCCGAATATCGTACTTTACTCTATTTGTCATTCTGTAACTGAATAATCTCCCAATATCAAATTTTGAGAGTCTCGTGGTCTTTCCATTCATCCAGATTTAGTAAGGATGATTAGGGATTCGTATCGAGCCATTATCGTGGCTCTAGCCTCGTAAACCCCTTATATAATAATATGCTAGGTAGATATCTGACCATCTCCACGACATGGTAGTATTTATTCAAGATTCTGAGATGAATTGATGTGAGGTGTGATTATTGGTTGAAGTAAAGTTGGAAGTTGGAAGTCATTGATCTGGAATTCATTAGACTCCGTATGTACTTTATCTGATTCTGCAGATGAACTACCTAATAACCACCTAGGTATCTTCATCAACTGCGTGGCGTGCGTGCAATGTATAAGCCCCGTTGCTAGATTTGGTCTTCCCCGAGGTTCTTTTACCCTGGTGTTGATCCACGTGCTCCTTGTAGTTTTTTTTTCCTCTTCTTCTTTTTCCGTCCGACCTCTTGGTTCTTATCAGTGGGTAGTGGAGTGGCCGCTTGATGCTAAGGTCTCTAAGCATCGGCTTATTTCAATTAGTTCTACTTTGTCGATATCCAGTCACTAGTCACTAGTCACCAGTCACCAGTCACTATCAACCAGCTTACGGATTGGTGGACGGATGTACTTGTTGAGATTTTGAGAGGAGCATATTTTATCTTCGGGTACTCTGCTCTTAGGCGTTGAATACAGTGCTCTCCGTATGTACCACAATCTGGCTGAATACTGCTAATGTTACGGATACCACCTACTGTTGACGCATAATCCCATGCTACTCATTTTAATTCAATTCAAAGACAATCCAAGGAAAGACAAGGGGATCGATCAGTTGATGTTGTCCGCACAATGCACATACTTGTGTAACCTTCCTTGTCACTTTCTATACCTACCCATTCCTCTGCTGTACTAATACCTTTCGCACCTCTGTTCATTTCTTCTATTAGCGCCGAGGGAAATTCCCCAAAACCCTATAAACTATCTATAAACTGAATCCACTCCCACTCCACTCAAATATAAGACCATCAATTCCTCCATACACAACCCAATCTCGCCTTCCAACAACAAATTTTGCATATCGTCTGTCACCGAGAACATGCGCTTCTTGGAGCTCTTCCAAGCATCCATTAAGCCTCCCTGGCCCCGGCGTCTTCTTAATTCTTGATCTTATCATCCACGTTCATTTGGATATTTGGTGGAGAGAGATAACAAAAATCGAAAGGTTTAGTCTTTTTACTGTCGAGTACAGAGATTTAGTTCACAGACATTAAATCCGGAACTATGTCCCCTTTACCTACAGATGGATCCGACTCGACGGCTTTCGTAAATTCGAACCACGGTTCAGATGACCATACTGATCACGAACTACCACCACCACCAAATCCTTCATCCGATGCAGGTCTTACGGTTAACCATTGTGCAAATGATCGTGGAGTTTCACCACCATCTCCCAGTAGCATCGATATATTTACTCTTTCGCCGATAACAGCACTTAAATTGTTATGTGCTGGTATCGAAGCCCTAGTTCAATTTACGGGAGATATTCCTCCCATGCCAGCGTCGGCCGAAACGACGATGCCAAATATGAGGGGAATGCAGGCAGAGAAAGAAAATATACGACGATCTGGATCATGGACAAATTTAGCCGGTTTTCGGCAACGAACTCCTGGATCTGATGTTATAGATGGAGTAAATCTTCGTCCGAAACCTCTGGAATCACAGCACATTGTGCCCGCAGAACCATATATTATCGTTGGAGAGAATGCGGAGCCTTTGAATGTTCAACACAGTGCTATCACACGAAAATTTTATTCGAAGCATCCTCCTCCGATCTCTTTGGAAGACTATCTGATGCGAATACACACATTTTGTCCGATGTCAACAGCTGTCTATCTTGCAACAAGTTCCTACATACACAGGGTGGCAGTTGATGAACGAGTCATACCTGTAACAAGGCGAAACTCACATCGTCTCATATTAGCTGGGTTACGTGTGGCTATGAAAGCACTCGAGGACCAAAGCTATGCTCATGCACGCTTCTCAAAAGTCGGAGGAGTTAGTGAACAAGAGCTTTCGAGATTGGAAATCAATTTTTGTTTCCTTACAAATTTCGAATTTAAGACTAGTAAAGAAGCCCTGTTACAGCACGCGATAAGCCTGAAAGAATTATCGTCTTTACAGGGAGGAGTGAATTTCGTCCCGAAAATGTCACTCTTAAATAAGGGTAGAACGGGTATGGCTGCACAAGAGACAGTGTTAGAAGTAACGGCGGACGCTTAGGTGTACGTTAGGCATAGCCTAAATATGATACAGGCGATATTGGAAAATAGGAAAGTGGTCGAGTCAAGACGTACACAGCCCCTGAATATGAAAGATGAGCAAGGCATGGCATGGAACAGGTCACAGATGAAGGAACCGAAGCAGATTGCATATACGATTCGGCCTCGTTACTTTAGAGAACACAGTTGAGATGATCAGGCGCTACAACATGGATATGAGAGGCAGCATTGGAAGGGTTTGATGATGGATGCGGCTTGGATCACGATTGTTGGATGGTATACATTGCTCCAAATCGTGTGAATGGGCAATAGGATTGTTCGATAATTTGATAGTGTAGTTTCATTTCTAGCAGCAGGTACACTGTCAATGTGTTTGAAATACTGATATTGGATGATTGGACATCCAGAATTTAATGATATCCGGAACACATACAATAGTCTAATTCGATTCTTACTTTCATTCACATGCATTCTCTTAAGATCTTCACATGCGTAAACTCCTTTTTCAGTATCGATTCTTGAGAAATAAAACTGCCAAGCTTAAAATCGATAGCTACCTAGTAATAAGGTCAAATTTCTAAAATTTAGCCCAACCGTTAGCCCCTCACCGAGGCAAGCTGCGATTTTCATCAGCAACGCTTAGAAACGGCCATGGCCATGTTCCGCTTGTCAAATACCCCGCGATTCACACCACGTTGTCCGAATAGACGACAAAGAATAGCGTGGGTAGCACAGGTACAATTTTATTCTTCCAGAGCTAGTACTTCTCAAACGGCATCCTCCATACCAATCCAACCGAGAATTATATCGCAAAGCTGGAGAAAATACGGTTTGGATAGAGCTCGAGTTACCGGTGATACATCTCAGATAAGAATTAATCCGAGGATTATTCATCGCAATATGGCTTCATCTACGGATACGATTTTGAAGGGGAAATACCCGGCGAAAGAACATGTGAGGAAGGTCGTGGAATATATTAAGAGTAAGGAGCCGGAGGCAGAGGGAGTCTTGTATTTGGAGGCGCAGAAGACGGTTATGATTGAGGACAATGATGAGGCTGCTCCTTTTCGGTACGTTGGTGGGAGAAATGCTAAATATTGAATGTGGCATATATTAAAGACGTTCTCAATTCATATACAGCTCATACTAACAATTGCGTTTCCAGACAACGACGCTTCTTCTACTATCTCACCGGCTGCGATCTCCCTGACGCTTACTTTACCTATGACATCGCAAAAGACAAAAGTACCCTCTTCATTCCCCCAATCGACCCGGAATCAGTCATCTGGACTGGTCTTCCTCTCTCCCCTGAAGAAGCACTCGCCCGTTATGACGTCGACGAAGTCCTCACGACCGATACCATAAATGCGCAATTAGCCCTCCCAAACCAAACCAAGGTCTGGGCTATCGCGCCCCAAATCTCGACTCACATAACCTTCCTCGAATTCCCCCAGAAAGATTTCACGCTTCTTAAAGAAGCTATTGAAGAAGCTCGTATACGCAAATCAGAATACGAAGTTGCGTTGATGAGAAAGGCGAATGAGATTTCAAAAGTGGGACACACGGCAGTTTTGAAAGCAGTTAAACATGCGAAGAATGAAAGGGAATTGGAGGCGCTTTTTATCAAAGAGAGCATTGCGAATGGAGCGAGAGAACAAGCTTATCACAGTATTGTGGCTAGTGGTACAGCGGCTGCTACATTGCATTATATGAAGAATTCAGAAGAGTTGGAGGGGAAATTGAATTTGCTTTTGGATGCTGGAGGAGAGTATCAATGTTATGCTTCGGATATTGTAAGATTTTTCTCTATACTCTGGATTGAGGTTTCTCATAGGTTTTTGACAGATAGATTAATCATCCTGACAGACAAGAACCTTTCCCATAAATGGCCACTTCACACCCGAATCTCGCTCCATCTACGATATCGTGCTCTCCATGCAATCGCAATGTATTTCTATGCTCAAAGCCGGCGTTTCCTGGGATGAAGTACATCTCCTTGCCCACAAAGTCGCAATCGAGGGACTTCTCTCCTTAGGAATCTTGAAAGGTGATAAAGAGGAGATTCTAAAAGCAAGAACAAGTGTAGCGTTTTTCCCGCATGGATTAGGACATTATCTCGGAATGGATACGCATGATACTGGTGGACATCCAAACTATGAGGATAAGGATAGATTGTTTAGATATTTGAGAGTTAGGGGTAATTTGCCAGAGGGAAGTGTGGTCACTGTTGAACCGGGTGTATGTTTTGTTCTTTTACCTTTTCTCGCGTCTCCCTTCTCCCTGTCTATTCTTCTGGGGTTTGTGACTAATACGAATATATCAGATTTATTTCTGTCGCTTCATCATCGAACCATATCTTAAAGATCCGGCACATGCTCAATATATCAACTCGGATGTTTTGGAGAAGTACTGGGAAGTTGGAGGTAGGTTTTTCTTCTTTCTTCCTCTTCTCTTCTCTATTTTTATGCAGAAAAACTAACGAATAAAAATAGGTGTGAGAATTGAAGATAATATTCTGATCACGAAAGATGGTTATGATAATTTAACGACGGTGGTTAAGGAGGTGGAGGAGATGGAAAAGATTATTAATGAATCTTAGTTGAAGAATTGGCGAGATAGGTGAGTGGCTCTAGATGTGTGAGGTCTAGATTATAAGTATTTGGGAAATGTGAAATATGTGAAAACCGTGGTGGATTGAGAATGTGCTTGATTTTTGATAAATCATAGTGTGATATTTGGATGATTCGTTGAATCATTAAATGAATAGATGATTGATCAAGAATCATTCTCAAACCCTTTCATACCTCGATATATTAGATATTTAGGTAAACTTTCAACATCATATCTTCTCCCTTCCGCTAGTCTATCTATCTATCTAATTCAGATGATATATACAGGACTCATGTCTACCTACCTCCCTATCTCTCGTTTCTCTCTCGCGCAATCTTAATTTTCTCTCCTCTCCTCTTATTAGCTTTTATCACATCTATTCTCATTCTCATCTACTCTATTCTTATTTACCATATTTTATTCTCATTTCCCCTCCTAATTTATTAGTAATTAGATTCTAGATATTGAATGAATATAGTACAAGTCGACCCTATATTATCTATCTTATCTTATCTCATCTCATCTCATCTCATCTCATTCTATATTATATTATACTTATCTCATATGATATTATCTTATACTTGTACTCATACTTATCTCTTCTTTTTCTATTTTATTTTATTTTATCTTAATTTTTTTCGTTCTATTTATTCTATCTATTCTATTCTATTCTATTCTATTCTATTTCATTCCATCTCATTTTAACTTGTTCTGTCCTATCTCATCTCATCTCATCTTATTCTAATAATATCCTATTCATCACTTCGCCTATATGAATTGATTGATTCACTATCATCATCACTCCTACTATTCTATTCCAAACCCCAGATCAAAGTTTCACCCGAGTAATTAGATATTCCAAAAACATCCATCCATTCACTCACTCCAATTTCGCCTAATCTCGTTTCTTTCTCTTAAAAGCGCATTCACCATAACACAACTTCGCTTCCATGGATATTTTAACAAATGTCATAATTTCATCAATAAAACTCTCTACGATCATGCACGCATATCTAATCTACTACAGCAGAATCCCATATAAGCCTGTAACCCATCAAAATTCCCCTCCTCCGAATCGCCATATCCCCAGTCGATCACCAGCTATGCACTCTCCTAACAACCAGGCACAACAACTGCATCGATCACCGCGGTGGTACCCCCCTTAACACACTCCACAGCCTTCAGTAAGACCTTCTCAATTTCACTAGCTTTCGAAATCTTTTCGGCCATTACGCTGTTTCCAGATGCTGCTCTAGCTATTCCCGCGTAATCTGGGACTTGTGGTGCGAATGATATGTTCAATTCTTCGTTAGTGGCTTTGGATCCGATACCTGATATTTTGTTAGAGAAGTGTCACGAATGAGAGTTTGATTGTGAGAAGTAGAAGAAGAAAAACATACCATCTGGATGAACTAGCATGAGAGATCGTTTTGGTGCGTGCCAACCTGTGCCATCGTTAGTAACTGCAATCAGAATTTTCATATACTCCATCAATAAAAACATACCCTTGTTATTCAAAACAATAGTTAGAACTGGAATACCATATCTTTGACAAATCCAATAAACACTTCCTGGAACCGAGAATAAAAATGTTCCATCTCCAACAATCTGGACGACAAACTTTCCCTTTCCTTTCCCATTCTCAATCTCAGATGCTAACTTAATACCTAAAGCTCCACCACCAGACCATCCTAAGCCTCCTCCTCCACAATTGATCCAAGAACCGGGGAGAGTAGCTTGAATATTGTCTGCTACGAATACGGTGTTTGTTACAGCTTCGATAGCGAAGATTGTGTCAGCAGGTACGATCTTGCGTAGTTGTTGACAGAGGTACCCGGTGCCGAAGGAATCATCTTCAAAGACTTTTGATGAAGCAGCGTTGATAGTCTCAAGGCGTTTGGTATGACCTGTAGCGAGAGCCTCCCATCGCTCCGTGTATGGCGAGGAGGAGAGCGTGTTGGCGAAGTCACTAGCATTTTTTATGTATTTTGTGAGTTGGCTTATGGATGTGTAACTATCCGCTCTGTAACGAGAAAGTGCGGCGAGATAAAATACCTGAAATTATTTAGTGGGAATCTTCGTGAAAAGTGTTCACATAGAATGAAACTGGGGGGACTTACTGGCATTTGTTGTTTGAGTGGGTCAACATCGATATGGAATATCTTGGCTGATTTTGAAGGATGACACAAAGTGTTAACCCAGGGTACATCTGCATGAAAGTATATTAGTCTCCACACATCATTGTTGAAAGGTTGAGTATGTACCGCAGTCAATGACAACAATGACGTCGGCAGTTTCAATGGCCTTGTCACTGCCATATCTCAATCCCAGCCAAGCACGATGATCAGCTGGAAAGCACATATCACTTCCACCAGTATCCAAAACACGAAGACCTTTAACTGTATTCGCCAATTCAACAAGAGCTCCTACTGCCTTATGATTTCGACCACTATAACCAGTAATAATCAATGGCTCCTTTGCATTGACCAATGCTTCAGAAATCGTAGCAACTGAACTCTCAGAAAGTGCAGCTGGCTCCACTGCATTCCAATGTTCCTGAACCAGATCATAATCATCAATTTCCTCTTCCATGACTTCTCTTGCTGAATACAAATAGACTGGTCCAGCAGGAGCACTAGTAGCCCATTGAAGAGCCCTATTAACCATTTGTTTGATATTCTTCCCCGTCTTAATCTCCATTGAGTATCGACAATATTGTCTGACGATCTCAGCTTGGTTGGGTACATCTTGTATCCAATGGATATATTCTGTTCGCGATCCGCGCATCTCTCCTTCAATTGTGTAGGGGGATAGACCGGCGAATATAAGAACGGGTGCTCGTCCGCATGAGGCATTGTGAACCGCAGCTCCCAATCCTTGGGTTCCCACGTCGACGTGTACGATTACACATTGAGGTCTGCCAGTTAGACGGGCATATCCATCGGCCATGGAGAGGGCTACCATCTATGGAAGATATGAGTATATTTCAGAGGTGGGGAGAGAATCTGTGTGCATACTTCGTTTGGACATGTCTGGAAAGTGTCATTAGTTTATGATTATGGAAATGTAATCAAGACATTGATCAATTAATATATCTGAAGACTTACTATGACTTCTGGACCCTTGTTCTCCTTTTTGAGCGTAATCAAAGCTTCTAAAATAGAAGGATGATCCGATCCTAAGTTAACGAAGCAATGAGTTACCCCCGCCTAACACATTGTTAGATTATCTATTTACATGTGAAGTTTTGGGATGATAAGATAAGATTGGTTGTTTACCTCAACAAGGGCCTCAAAGAAGGCGTACGAAGCAGTAACCATGTTTAATATCTTGATATTCTTGGTGTTGTGACGATCTGATAAAAGGGTGATGTGTATTTGTTTTCTTGAGAAGTATGGAAGTACAAACAGATATGCGGGATGGGATGTATGATACTAATAAGCTAGAGAAGCTCGGGAAGCTAGGTTCTGAGAGGGGTAGTTTCGGCTTACCAAAACAGTTAGATCCGGGGTACTTCATAGCGTCAACCTTCCTTATTTGTAGATAGTGAACTCTACGGTTTCTTTGAATTAGTCAAATATACAGATAGTCTTATGTAATCTACTTGATGCAATTATTCTATGGAGATCTGTCTACTAGCAGTAGTCTGAGAATGTTCAGATAGATAGACTGGATTCTAGGAACAAAATTCAATCAATTCACAATATTAGAAACAATAGCTCAATCGGTGTATTCCTTCCATTCATTCTACCACTTGCCCTTATCCCGCTATTTATATCTTGTCCTTGTAATTAATGCTGTCCTCAATTGCATGATGGAAGCATGATTAGAAAGAGTACTATGTTACGACTTTGCATTCGTATGGCAAAAGAGATATTGGTTTGAAGTCAAGTCTCAACCAAGGGGCATTGAAGACAAATAACGATGTATCTGGACTTAAGTGAAGTAAATGCTATTTAAAATTGATAATTAAATGTATGTGTGCACAGTATGCTAAAGTCTATAGATATATAGGAAATCTTCTTTTAATTCCAAAACATGACCGAAGTATAATCGTTACAGATAGGGTACAAAAAATCCAAATTATTTTTGTGTAGGGTTTTCGAAAGCAAAAACACCAAGAATATGCAAAACGCTACCCATTCTATCCGAACTTTTTCCTTCAATTACGCTTGGTTTCCCCCGCCACCACTATATTAACTCACAACGTCTGGAAGGCAGCGTTGGCTCTATACTCCTCATTTCGAGCCACCAATTCGTCGTGACTTCCTTGGTCCACGCAAATACCGCCGTCAATTGCGAAAATCGTCGACGCCTTCTTGATGGTTCTCAATCTATGCGCGATAGCGATGACAGTAACACCCTTTGCTGTCTTCTCCAGAGCCTCCTCAAACAACTTCTCAGACTCGGCATCAAGAGCGGAAGTCGACTCATCAAGAAGTAGTAAGCGTGGCTTTCTGAGTAATGCACGAGCAATGGAGAGACGTTGTAGTTGACCACCTGAGAATTGACCACCATTGGAACCACAGGGGGTTTCGTATCCCTCGGGAAGAGAGACGATGGTATCGTGAATGTTTGCCAATTTGCATGCAGATTCAATCTCTTCCATAGTTGGGGTATGTCCGACACGAGCGCCAAGTTCGAGATTAAAGCGGACGGTGCCATCAAATAGGACACTTTCCTGGGGAACGAGTGCAATATCATCGCGGAATGCGACGCCGTCAATCTTGGAAATGTCTTGACCGTCAATTTCGACACTGCCGGATGCTGGAGAGTAGAAACGTTCAAGGAGGGCAATGATGGTTGATTTTCCGGCTCCAGAACGACCGACAAGAGCACAGAATGTACCGGGAGTAATGTTTATGGTGAGACCTTTGAGGACTTCGATATCTGGACGAGCGGGGTAGGAGAAACGAACATTGTTGAAGCGTACGGCGAGACCACCTGATCTGATTGGTTGTTTCTCGATCATTCCTCGAGATGCTTCTGGATCACTTGTTGCTCGGCTGTTCTTAGATTCGAGGAGGTTTTCAGGACCGATATCTATCAAATCAAGAACTCGTGCAGCGGATACGCCGGCTTTAGAAATATCAGGAGCGAGGGAGAACATCTGTCCACATAGTTGAGCACTGAAGAGGAGAGCAGGTAGGACCGTGAAAAACTGTTGTTGATTGTAACGTCCTTCTGCAACATTTCGAGCTCCCCACCAATATGCTAGTGCGTAAACGAAGTTACTCATACTGTAAGCCATGGCGAGCCAGAAATTTCCGTATGCAATCGTCTTTAGCGTTGCAGTATAAGGAGCTCTCAGCGATCTGTTGAAAACCTGTACAGTTTCTTCTTCAAGTGAAAAGATTGCAACTGTCTTGATGGCCGAAACAGCCTCAGTAGCAATAGCGACGGAATTAGAGAAAGCCTTTGCATGTCTTTCGTGGAATCTTGCGAGAATTTTCAATCTCAAGAAACCAGATGAAAGTAGGACAGGGATGGTGGCAAGCAATACAACGGCGATTCTCCAAGCGACGGCGTGTGCAAGAATGATTCCAGAGATCATGGAAACAATGATCGACAGCATAACTCCGAGAAGGGTTCCAGTAATACCACTCAATGCATTTGCATCAGCGCTGATATACGAAATAAGTGTACCAGGGCTCCTATTCTCCGATTCATGCCATTGAATGTCTTGTGCGAAAAGAGACTTAAGCGCCAAAACACGGACACGATAAAGGAGCTTCTCAGAAACACGACCGAAAGAAGATGCGCTGATGATGTTGGCGAAGAATTCAGCTAAAGCCAAAACGAAGAACAACAATCCGTACAAACTTCCGTTACTACGGATGCTAGCTGCGCTGAGACAGGGACTTAGACTGCTGACTGTATGACCGAAAAGTACAGCTTCTCCGGAATAGGAGCCACCAACTACAACAGCACCGGCAATACCCAAGAAAACAAATAGTAAATGAGGTCTAGCCATCGACATAATACCAAAGAACGTAGAGAGGAATGATCGGCCTTTGGTTGCAGTCTTATCATTCTTGGCAGCGATTGTTTCGCCAGAATCGCTGTTTTCAGCAACTGGAGTAGATTTCCCGGTATGATCCAATGACTTGACCTTTGCAAATTCCTATGTCGATTAGTATGATTTATTAGAATCTATGCCGGTTACTTACAGTATTATCAATCTTTTCTTGCAAATACTCTTCATCTTCATTGGCATCTTCGGTTTGGATCTCAGATATCGGTTCATCAGAAGAGGCAAGTGTCTGAAGTCGGACAAGGTTTGCAAAAGCGCCATCTCGAGCAAGTAAATCAGTATAGGTACCCTGCTCAAGGATCTCACCCTGACTCATGACCACAATGTTATCGGCGTTCTTGATTGTTGACAGTCTGTGGGCGATAGAGATGGTGGTTCTTCCTTCACTAACTCGTTCCAATGCCATTTGAATCAAATGCTCACTGGCAGAGTCTAAAGATGCAGTAGCTTCGTCGAGGAGTAAAATAGATGGTCGGCGAACAATAGCACGGGCTAATGCAACACGTTGTTTTTGGCCACCACTGAGTCGATTACCCCCGGGACCAGCTTCTGTAGACATACCATATTGCAATCGATCAATGAAACCAAGAGCATCAGCTTCCGTCGCTGCGTCTCGCACAAGTCTTACAATTGTTTGAACGTTGACTGAGCTAGCGGCAAGGGCCTCTTCAGGATTGGCACCTTCACGGATGGCATGAGCAAGATCTGGTAAGCTTGAATCCAATAAAGTCTCTCTGAGCTCAATATGTTCTGGAAGCGGTGAATTGACTAAACCGTAGGCGATGTTTTCAAGGATTGATCGATCGAGAAGTGTCGAATTTTGAGCGACTGTTCCAATGAAACTTCTTGCACACCTGACATTGATGCTTTTCATGTTATGTTCACCAATGAAAACATCACCGCGAATAGGGTCGTAAAGACGTTGAACTAAAGCTGCGACAGTGGATTTTCCGCTACCAGAGAGACCGACGAGCGCAGTGTGTTTGTTGGTTGGGATTCTCAAGCTGAATGACTTAAGAACCACCACTTCAGGTCGCGATGGATATGCAAACTCCACATCCTTGAATTCTAGATCTCCTGGGATTGTAGTGAAGGTTTGGCCTTCCGTTGTGGTTGTTCCATCGATCAAAGAGGGCTTATTGATCGTCGCGACCAACTTGATGAATGCGCTACTAGCTGCAGCAAATATTTGCATGAAAGGAGCGATTTGACTGACAATGAAAGACGCTGCATATGATTAGTATGAGTCTAAACAATGGTTATGAATAACTTACAATCAACAAGGAGGAAGATGACGGTGTATACAGCTCCTACTGTGGTTCCGGAACCACTGTCAACAGAGGCAGCAATTTCTCTACTTCCTTGCCAGAAAGCAAGAGCATTTGCAGAGTAAGCAATGAAGTACAAACAACCAAGCTGGACAGATGCGACAATAGCTTTCATGATTCCCTCTTTTTGTGCTGCACCAATGTGACGAGCGTACACAGCTTCTAAGCGGGAACTGGCACCCATAGCTTGAACCAAAGACATATTTGACAGTCCTGCTGAAGCGATAGCTGTCGCTGCTGCTACATGATCTGACATTCGGCTTGCATACTTTTGAGTGAAGTGTCCTCCCACCAATGCCATCAAAAGATAGGCTGGTACCAAAGAGATGAGCATACCTGCCAACTTCGCGCTCTTGATGAAGGAAACAATATATGACGCGACGAAGTAGGAGATACTGGCAATGAAGATTCCGACCTTTTCAGAAGTTCCTGTTTGAATGGTTTGAAGATCGACATCGAGGCGGGAAGCTACTTCACCGGATGGCAATGTATCGAAAAATGCGACTTCTTGACGTAGAAGAACATCCAGATATCTCATTCGCAGGCGTCTAACAAGACGCTCACCGAGAAGACTCCAACATCCAGTATGAATATAGATCAAACAGAAATTCGCGATTGTCACGTAAATGACATCTAACACTTTGGTCACAACGCCATCTGTAAGTGACGCTGAACTAGTCGAGGAAGTGCTACAAGATGTTGAATTGAGGTCGTCTACCAGTTGGCCGAATAAGATACCCAGTAGGGGAAATGGAACCCCAGAAGCGATCGAGGTGATGAATCCAACCACAAGAAGAACATAGTCGAGCGGTTCTGGATCACTTGAGAGTAATAGACGTAAGTATTGTCCGCTTTGCTTTTCGGCACCGGCAACCTTGGAGGGCAGACCGACGATTCGATCTTTCAGTGCCGAAAGTTTTGACATGACTGCAATCAAGATGAATGATTGTTGCAGAACTCGAATGTCGAAGATACAACACCATGCACTTGAATCAACAAAAAAGTCTCTGCGTTGACAAGCGATGAATTTTCTGCCTATAATCCGCCCGAGAGTGGTACCCTGGTAATGGAGAAGGGTTCTTGGAATTTACATAACAAAAACTCATTCACAAAATTGGGCACGAAAATCGGAGTGCAAAGCATTGGCATGTACATTTGAGAGAAAATGGAAACACGACTAAGTTCAATTCGACCCCTATCCATTAATGACAGAAGCGGTTTGCTCCGTGAATGAGATGAATGATGTCGTCGAAAACATGGGTTAGAGCTAATGACTCCACAGAGTTCGTATACTAGTTACCCCTCTAACGAATTTGGAAGACAAGAACAAAATCACATCACCGTTCAGAGTCATGTATTTAATCTGATTAGATGATCTGATAAGATTCGTGTAACAAGTGGCTTTATAATGGATACACTAAGGAAAGTACATTGAGTAATGAAAACTTTTAACAGGTAATTAAAACTGGGAACCGACATCGGTGGTTGCGTCTGACGGTTAGACGAGATGATCTGATAAGATTATAAAAAAGCTAAGAGCACTAAAAGCGGAGCCTTATCCAAAAGGGGTATAGTCCAAAGCCACCCCCTGTAGTAACAATCAAGCTTCTGGTAGCTTTCAATGCTAAATGTCAAACAGGTATATGCATAAAGTAGTTTACCTGATGAAAACGTCAATCACAACATCCACTTTGCAGGATCATGAATAGCAAAAACTCTTCACGACTCTCTATCGATAAGTATAAGGGTAGCCCTGAGGCAGATCCCGACAGACTTCAATCAAGCATCAAGTTGCTGATTCGGGACCGATGTTATAATGAGTTCAGGAGCAATGTGATATTGAGGGTCTATCTCTCATAGATATTCTACTCTGTACTTCTAGGTTCCTTTAAAATATAGCCAAGGGTATACACATCCGTACAAACTCACTAACAAGAGTATGAACACATACCGGTACTCGATCGATATAGCTTTCGAAATATTAGTGGATCTTTTCTCCACTTTGAATCAAAATTTTCCTTCCTCTTTCAACGGTATCAAGCCAATTGTATGAGCCTTCCAATAGAAAGCTGCTCTTGATTAAATCTCCTAACCCGGAAAAAGATTAATAGGGCTCAGCGTTTGTACGGTAATACAAGCTCAAGTACCATACCGGTATTATCCAAGTTGTTCGACATATTCGATGGATCTGACTCTGAGAGATTATCAGATTAGATCAGATAAAAATCAAGCTTAGATTATAGTAATACAAGCTCTAGTACCATACCGGTATTATTCCAAGTTGTTCGACATATTCGATGGATCTGACTCTGAGAGATTATCAGATCAGATCAGATAAAAATCAAGCTTAGATTATAGTAAGAAAGTTTTACAAATTAGCGTTGCCTTTCAATGTTGACGCTTCCTTACAGCCTAATACCTTCGCGGATACCCGTTGTAACCCGTACTTAACCTATTACCCTCCATACCCCTCATCCCATACGGCTACTGCGCAACGATGCAGATGCCCGTTCGTGTTATCTTCACTCAGCTAGATCACCGTCATTGACTAATGAGTTTCTGGAGTGGATCGTCAAGAACTTGAGACCGAGTCAAGTATGTCGAGACGATCTCTCATGTCAATATTCCTGCGACTAGACCCCAGCATCAAGGTCCCCAATGCTCCGAAGCCCCAATGAACTACTCCCCTTGCCGTGATCGGGATCTATATTCTGCAACATGGAGATTCCACAATATACCTTGGCATTGGGCAATGCATATCTCGACAGTGAGAAATTTTTGATCAAGTGATTTGAGCTACCCTTCGACATCCATCCTAATAATGATTCACGTATTTCCCAGCCTTACCTATCTTCAGTTCTTCGATACTTTCTCTCATGAATAATTATCCCTAGTATCAATAATTTCACAATCAGTCATCAACATCTCCAGAAACCATGGATTCCATAATACCCAATACCACTTTTCCATCCTTAGACACTGCTTATCGAAACCTCGCAGATTCACACGTTTCTAGAGGAGAATTGAACAGAAATCGATCCGGAAATGATTCAGAATCGCACTTGAAGACAATCAAGAAGACTTTCTCATTTGGAGAATGGAATTTTGATCGTTCCGCTATTCATGAATCTTATGCCCAATTCGTTGCTGCTTTCACAGGGCACGATGAGGTTGCTTTCTACGCTTCCTCTGATATATCTTCAAACTCCCCAACTACAGATAATTCGCGTGAATGTGGCATCGTCCACGGTCGCTTGACAGAAGAGTCTCAAAATGGCCGAGATAGCCGCCCATCGATTTCGTGGGAATTTATTCAAAATATTCCCCAATTGATGAAATCTCTCGATTTCGCTTTATGTATTACTGAGTCTCGTGATGTGAAATTACCATCCGATATAGTAAGTATCTAGCAATGAGATTCAAAAATGCCGCTAACACTCACAGACACCTTTCACAATCGTCATCACCGTGGAGGATGCATTCATTATTGAATCTACTCTATCATATGATCCATCTTTACTGTCTGCTTCAGATGCTCCACATATATTCGACGCAGCCGTTTCTTATTTACGACGTTCCCCATCAAGTGATGCGGAAACCGTAGCAAACGAATCAATTCTAAACTTCCCACCACTAATCAGGCCACCCTCATTCGTTGAGGATGAAAGAGGATCGGATCTTCAAATCGAGAAAGTTTTGTTGCATTCGGCTTTTGAGCGACGGGTCGTTCAACATCCAAACCGAGTTGCATTGGATTTCCTGCAGTCTCAGAATTCAGAATCAAAATCTGCCGTGCGAAGAACTTTCACTTACTCAGAACTGAATGAGATCACGACGAGTCTGGCTGAGTATATTTTAGTATCCCGAGGCGAACAAGAGAGTGGGAGCTCTAAATTTGTACCTGTTCTGCTTTCGACTTCCGCGGAACTTTATATTGCCTATTTGGCAATTTTGAAAGCAGGTTTGGCATTTTGCCCGCTTCCTATTGAGGCACCTCCTCAGAGATTGAAGGATATTCATGAAGACTTGATGCCTCAAATCATTCTGGGTTCGGAGCAATACCGTCATAAACTTTCTGCCATTCCATCAGATTCTATGAAGTGGATCGATATTGAGTCTTTCATTCACATGAGAACCCGTGAAGGTATCACCACCAAAAATCCTCCATCTCTCCGCGTGGTAGCAAGTCCTGAGGAGAACGATGTCGCATATATTATGTATACTTCTGGTTCAACGGGTAAGCCAAAGGGTGTACAGATAACTCATCTTGCAGCAGCTTGCTCCATTGCATCGCATGCTATCACTTCAAAATTGCCACCATCATCGGAAGGAATACCACGATGGTTTCAATTTGCGGCTCCAACTTTCGATCCTTCGCTGATGGAAATCTTTGTGACATTATCGACAGGAGCCACACTTTGCTCTGCTTCACGTGACCTCACTTTGACAGATTTCGAGGCGGTTGTATCTGAACTACAGGCAACAGTCATGATGGCGACACCCAGTATGGCAGCTCTCCTCCGTCGTTCCAAACTTACTTCGCTCAAAAGTTTGTGGACCATGGGTGAGACTGTTCTGCGAAAAAATATCGAAGACTTTGCGCGTTTACCTAGTCCAGATCAGTCTTCTGAACTTTGCAATGCATATGGTCCTACGGAAGCAGCTATTAATTGCACATTAATTCCTAACTTCCATCCTGATGACAGAGGTTCAATCATTGGGCCAGCTTTGCCAACGTGCTCGCTACTTGTTGTGGATACAAGCTCAGGCTCTGTCAAACCTGTTCCCAGAGGATTCGCCGGTGAGCTTGCTATTGGAGGGCCTCAAGTCAGCGTTGGTTATTTGAATCGACCAGAACAAAATGCTAAAGCCTTTGTCGTCAGTCCTGAATTCGGAAGACTGTATCTCACTGGAGACAAGGCTCGGATTGTTACTGACCGTAGAGGTCAACATGTTGTTGAGTTCCTTGGACGTATGGACACTTCCCAGGTCAAGCTCAGCGGCAGAAGAGTTGATCTTGGCGAAATCGATACAGTCGTGGCGAGTTGCGCAGGAATCAAAGAGGCGGTAACAGTCTCTTACAAGCGATTCGCTAATCAGGCTGGAAGCGAGGAAGCCGTTTGTTTCATCATTCTTGATGCGGATAACACCAAGGAAGACGTGGAAGCTAGGTGTCGTGAGAACGCTGCCCGACTTCTACCATCATACATGTGTCCCTCGAAGTATTTTGTCCTATCTCAGATGCCAAGATCTTTGGCTGGCAAGATTGACAGGAAGTCTCTTTCTGCAATGACAGAGAAACTTTGGAACGAGGAAAGCTTAAAGCCCACCAATTTGCTTCAAAATGGTGAAGATGCCAGCTCTAACAATACTGAAGGGCAAGACGAAATCGAAAGACTAGTTTGTAATCTACTGTCGGAGCTAGTAGGATCCACTGCGAACTTGAATTCGAACACCAACTTGTTCTCTCTTGGTATTGACAGTCTGAAAGCTATTCGCTTTTTGCAATTAGCTAGAGATGCAGGAATCACCGAGCTCAGTATTGCCGACGTACTTGGAGGTGCAACTCCCCTAAAGTTAAGAAACATCATAGTGGAGCGCCGCAAGAATGATACTGGAGCAGCGCCTACTCATGAAGCTATAGGCGTCCCTATATCATTTGATGAATTTGAAGCGAAGCACCGACCTATGTGCAGCGAAAGTCTTGGTATATCGCCGGAAGATATCGCCAAGATCTTGCCCACTACTGCTACACAGTCCGGAATGCTGGCAAGTTTCTTGAGGAGTTCAAAGGATAACAAGCATTATATACACAACTCTGTCCATCACATCAACTCATCAGTTGATATCTCCAGACTCAAGGATTCCTGGATAACCGCTGTCCAACGCCATGAATCATACAGGATGGTTTTTGTCGCCATTGATGATGCATTATCGCCATTTGGACAATGTGTTCTGAAAGAATCATCCACCTTAAATGTACCAAATTGGAAGGCAGTAACTTGCGAATCTGACGACCCCCAGATCATAGATCAGTGCATACAATCAACACTACGTGAAGCCGAGAACGAAATAGTTTTGGATAGACCACCCTATCAAATGACTCTTATCCAATCATCTACTAAAACATTCTTCACTTTCAGCGTTTTCCACGGTATATTCGACGGTGCTTCTTTACAGCTTTTGTTTGATGAAGTTGACCTCGTATATCGTGGATCGGATATTCCTAGAAGAACCGAGATCTCCACTGCGGTGAATATGCACTATGGTTCAGATCCTACCAAAACGATCGAGTTCTGGTCTTCTCAATTAAAGGACTGTGACCCTGTTCCTTTCCCACCTCTCACTGGCTTAAAACCAGAAACAATGACAAAGCTGCCATTAACCTCTTCAATCAAAGCATCAATTGGTATAGATGACTTGCGTGATGGTGCTATGAACTGCTCTACCTCACCATTGAGTATTCTCCAGGCGGCTTGGGCATTGATTCTTGCCACTTACAAGGATTCCATACACAGCTCAACTTTTGGTAGTGTCATATCTGGTCGATTGGATGAAGACTCGAAAGTTTGCATGGGTCCTACATTTACCACTGTCCCAATCAATATTCCCGCTCAATTGCTCGAGGCAAAAGCAACTAGCTTCTCTTCGGTATTGTACGCGATAGCCAAGATTAATGCAGAATCTTTAGGTCATCTCCAGATACCATTGAACTCTATTGTCGCACCAAATGGAGGCTTGTACTACGATACTCTCCTTGCATTCCAGGACTTTTCCACCGGAACGAACCATTCTGAATTGTGGTCAAAAGTTGACTACCCTGCAATGGCCAACGATTTTGCTGTCATGATCGAGATCTGGCCTGAGGTAGACGGATCCCTTCGTCTCCGAGCAACGTATACAGACGAGTTCTTGAATGATGAATCTGCTACCCTGATGTTGCAGCAATTCAGTGATCTGATCAGTTTTGTCATCCGCAATCCTGAGAATTCTTATATGGATGGTCGATATGCTACTGCTCCATCGATATACCCTCAGGTCATGTCAACCGAATTGACTGGGGCCAGTGCTCTTTTGCATACCGAATTTGAGCGGAACACAAAGATGAATCCTGAGGATATCGCACTTATGTTCATGAATGACTTCACGGCTCAAGATCCAGCAGCAAACGTTAAATGGACATATGCTGAACTTGACCGCAAAGCCAACAGACTTGCGTCTTATCTCGTTCAGAGATACGGTCCTTTGGAGGACAAAGTTGTTCCCTTTTCCATGTACAAATCACCAGAGCTCTACGTGGCTATTCTTGGTATTCTGAAAGCCGGTGGTGCCTGGTGTCCAATTGATCCCACGTTCCCCGCATCTCGCAGACACGACTTGATTGTCAGAACAGATGCCAACATGCTCTTGGTGGCAAACGACACCGTGAGTCAAGACGCTCAAGCCATACCACAAGGTGTTGCCTTGATCGACATATCAGAGAACAACTCCACAAATTCTGCCTTGAGTCTCGACGAGACCAAATCGTCAAGTTTGCCCATCATCAGAAGTAACTCGATGGCATACTTAATCTGGACCAGTGGAACAACAGGCCTTCCTAAAGGTGTACAAGTGCAACATAGCGCCGCAGCCACAGCTATGCAATCTTTGAGAGAAAGCATACCTGTAAGCCGTTCCGGCGCAGTCCGCTGTCTCCAATTCTCACAACCAACATTCGACGTCTTCGTGCAAGATCTTTTCTACACCTGGGGTTTGCGCGGAACTGTCATCGCAGCACCCAAAGATGTAATGCTTGGTTCTTTCCCGGATCTGGCTAACACAACCAATGCGACACATGCCCATCTCACTCCTGCATTCGCAACAATTGTATCCCGCGCGCATTGTAAGACCCTCGAGGTCGTGACAATGATTGGAGAAGCCTTGTCTCAACCTGTCGCAGACGATTGGTCGCAGAATATGCTCGCGTATAACACTTATGGTCCCGCTGAAGTGAGTGTTGTATCTACAGTCAAACAATTCGGCGGCTTCGAAAATCCATTCAAGAGCACAAATGTCGGATTACCGTTACCCTCTGTGGGCGTCTTTGTGCTCAACAACGAGCGAGTCGTGATGAGACATGGTGTGGGTGAACTGGCTCTGTCGGGTCCACAGGTAGCTCGAGGCTATTGGAAAGATCTAGCCAAGACAGAAGAAAAGTTCCATTGGAATGAGAGTTGTGGAGCTCATATATACATGACCGGAGACATCGTCCGTCAACTTCACGATGGCAGTCTAGAGTTCGTGGGACGTCGTGATGATTTGGTGAAGATCAACGGAATGCGAGTAGAGTTGAGCGAGATCAGTTTCGCGCTCAGTCATTGCCATCCCGATACGGAACAAGCGGTTACCATGCTCATGGCCCGACCAGATCGCCCGACAAAGGTCTTGGTGACCTTCTTGTCAGTCCCAAGTATTCCTGCCCAAGACTTACTCATTACCAACGATCGCGCAGTCGAGGTTGCCAAAGCCGCCATGGCTGTATCGAAAGCAAATCTCCCAGAGCATATGATCCCCAGCGTTCTCGTAGTGCTAAATCGCATCCCAGTAACCGCATCTGCCAAGATCGACCGCAAAGCATTATCCGGTGCTTACGAAGCTCTAGATCTCGAATCATGGGAAAGTAACTTCACATCCACCCAGGACTCAGCTTGGACAGAAGACGAAGAACGACTCCTCGAGCATTTTGCCACCTTTTTAGGAACCGAGAGCAGGACTTTTCGATCAAACAGTCGACTCGCAACCTTAGGCTTTGATTCAATCGCTGCAGTGCGTTTCACAGCAAGATTGAAGACTGTTGGTTACAAGGTTTCAGCTGCACACATGCTACACTGTCAAACCATCGCGGATCTCTGCAACCTCTTCAACAAACCTGCTTCCAACTCCACTTGTCTTGATTCCTCCTCCAGAATACTCGAGGTGTTCCACCGCGAATGGTTCCCCAAGGTTGCAGAAACATCTGTAATTAGCGATAAAGCATTTGCCGTCTGTCCAACGTTGCCGCTACAGGAAAATCTTCTCAGTGAAACTTTCCGTAACTACGAGTACTATTGGAGTAACCACTTCTTTGATCTCTCTGATAACATCGATCTCGAGCTTTTGAAAGCTGCTTGGTTCAAGGTGGCTCAGAATAACGAAGCTCTTCGTATTGGATTCTTGCCAACGGCTTCGGTGTCTGCAAAGGCAAATGCCGGCTTCGGTGCATCGACATTTCTTCAATTGATTTATGAGAAGCCATCTGTAGACTGGTCTGTTGTGAAAGTTGCGAACGAAGATTTCGCAACAAGCGCAAAAACTCATGCACAACAAATCGCTCGTAAGCACCAGACTAGTGCATTCATCAATTCGCCATGGGCTGTCGTCGTATTTGAACGGAACGATGTCAGAACAATGATGCTTTCAATCCACCACACCATCCACGATGGACCTTCCTTGAGATTCATCATTGACGATCTTCATGCTGCCTATCTCTCTCAGGAAAGCCTCTTGAACCTACGTCACCAAATCCGAGAGGCCATCGCAGTTTCCTTCATGCGAAGAACCAGTCCACAAGAAGACATGGCTTTCTGGAAAAACACCCTCAAAGACTTCGTTAGCGAAGCAAACGACAGCGTGGAAAAAATGGCCCCAGAAAAT
This sequence comes from Botrytis paeoniae, assembly GCA_004786145.1. NCBI lineage: Eukaryota > Fungi > Ascomycota > Leotiomycetes > Helotiales > Sclerotiniaceae > Botrytis > Botrytis paeoniae. Next base: position 263,856 of record PQXI01000009.1, on the reverse strand, counting down.
AAAACTCGCACCTACAATACTGTATCCATTCCCCTCTCCGTTCCAATCTCCAAACTGCAAACCACAGCTCAAGAATTCCACTGCTCGTCTGCAAATTCCATCCTCCGCGCCGCCTGGGCATGCATGGTATCCGATTTCCTCGAGACAGACCAGAAAATCGTGATTGGTGAAGTATTATCCGAACGCCTGGCTTCTTCTTCCCTCGAAGATATAATCGGTCCTCTCGTATCTCTAACCCCCGTCCCCATTTTCACATCCGGTACTGCGAGAGAAATAGTCAGCAAACACGATTCCATGAATATTGCCGCCTACAACCACCGCGATGCCAATCCAGGTATGCTTCGCAAGCTCATCGGACGACCTAAATCCCAGCCGCTCTATCCCGCCGTCTTTGTGTTCCATCCACGCGATACCGAAAGCGAACATAAACACGAGCTCTGGAATGAAATCGAAGATTTCCTCGGTTTGAACGTTGAACACGATCTCACACTCAATGTAGAGGAAAATGCAAACGGCGGCTTCGATCTCGTCGTTTCGGTTGAAGCAGGCGTATTGGATATCCCCGGCGTGGAAGTTCTGACCAAGCAATTGGACGCTTTGGTCACAGCCATGATTTCCCATCCCGATACTCCCATCCAAGAACTCACCAACTTTTTCCCCACTGAATTAATCGCTATCTCCAAGTACCGCGAAATGAAACTCCATCCCGTCGTCGACCTGAACAATCCTCTCTGTTGGTTCGAGCACTGGGCCGAAACACACCCCGATTGGGCTGCCGCCGAGATCGCAGAATCGATCGGTAGGAATTCAAGCATCATTCACACATGGAGCTACGCAAAATTAAATCAAGAAGCCAACCGCGTAGCGGCATTCATCGCATCACATGGAATTCACGGCCGCATGATCGGTATGTGTCTAGGGCGCACACTCACCGCATTTGCTGTCACAGTCGGAATCTACAAGTCTGGAAACACATATCTGCCGATCGATGAATCGTTGCCAATTGAGCGAAAAACATTCTTGTTGAAAGATAGTAATTCCGCTATATTTTTCTCCGAAGAAACCGTCGATTTTGTCCCTAAAGGATGTCTCCTCGTGAACGTCAATCACGATCAATACCAAACCGACAGCGATATTGCTCTGAAAGTTGAAAAGAGCAAAGACGCGGTCGCTTATCTTCTCTATACTTCCGGATCGACAGGTAACCCCAAGGGAGTCCTAATCAGCTGCGGCAATCTCACTTCTTTCTGCGAAGCCCAATCTGAATTTATCTGTGAGTACGTCCCTGCGACTCGAGTGCTCGGCGGCGTTGGAAGATTCCTCGGACTAGCGAGCAGAGCCTTTGATGTGCATGTGGCTGAGATGTTCCTCGCCTGGCGACATGGTCTCTCGTGTATAACTGGAGTTAAATCTATGTTGCTGGATGATTTACCTATGGCGTTGCAAGAATTGAAAATCACACATGCGGGTTTTGTACCGTCGCTCTTGGATCAGTGTGGTTTGATACCGAGTGATGTTCCTTTGTTGAGGTATTTGGGTGTGGGTGGTGAGAAGATCTCTCAACGAACACTTGAAACATGGGGTGATTCGGAGAGCGTTACGTTGATCAATGCGTATGGTCCTACCGAAGCCACGATTGGTTGTGCCTCTTCTCCAATTGTGAGTTCAAGGGTCAATATGAGGAATGTGGGTCGTCCTTTAGGAGACACTGTTGCCCATGTACTCATTCCTGGTACTCTCACTTACGCCAAGCGAGGAGTAGAGGGTGAACTTTGTCTGACAGGAAGTCTTGTCGGTATTGGTTATCACAACCGTGATACTGGCGCTTTTGTCGAGAATTTCCACGGCGGGAGAATGTATCGCACAGGAGATCTGGTCAGATTGATGCCTGACGATACGATTGAGATTTTCGGCCGCTCAGATGATCAAACTAAAATTCGCGGTCAGCGTCTTGAATTGGGTGAGGTTTCCGAAGCAGTACGCGCGTTGTTACCAGCTGGAAGTAACGTATCTTCTCTTATTACGAAACACCCAGAGCTTTCCAGAATGCAATTGATTTCATTCGTTGCGAGCAATGCTAAGGCTGCTGGAATTGATGAGAAGGTTGAGATGTTAGATACTTTCGAGCAAATCAACGTCAGTATTCGGGCTGGCTGTAGAGAAAGACTTCCAGGATACATGGTTCCGGATGTGGTTATCCCAATCAGCTTCCTGCCTCTCGCTCCCATGTCTGGAAAGGCTGATGTGAAGCAGCTCAAAGCTCTCTTTGCTTCCATACCATTGAGTCACTTGTTATCTGCCGAGAAAGGACAATCGACTGGTAACAAAACTGTTACGGTCCGCGAATTGGACGAGCAAGAACTTGCTGTGGTTGAGATACTCAAGAGTGTAGTTCCAGCTACCTCTGCAGAATTCACTCCCTCGACCAACATCTTCGAGGTTGGAGTAGATAGTTTGGTAGCCATCAGTCTTTCGACCCTGATGAGGAAGGCTGGATACACATGCAGTGTTGCCGATGTTCTTAGTATTAGTACGGTTGAAGAATTAGCATTATTACCACGTGCAGATACTACACCCGAACAGGCCGCTAAAAACAGAGAAAATGCTCTAAAGAAAATTGCTCGTGCCGAAGCTGCATTCCGAGAAAGTTCCTTGGGTAAAAAGTCTGGGATAGACGTTGAAATTGTCCGACCTTGTTTGCCCGTCCAAGAAGCTGTTGTAGCTCGATCATTGAATAAGGAAGCCGGCGCTCTATATGTTAATCACATCACATTTGAGTTGGCTTCTGACATCGATATTTCGAAACTCTCCCAGACTTGGAAATCCTGCGCAACAGCCAACGAAATCTTAAGAACCTGTTTCTGCCAAATCAACGATGATATCTTGCAAGTTGTACTCAGGAATGAGTCCTTCGATATGCCATGGGCAGAACACATCTACTCCAAATCCAGCAAACATTGCACTCCGGACAAGATGCAAGAAGCAATTTCTCTAGATATTATGCAAAATATCGAAAACACACCGCCAATCCGACTCAACGTCTTCACAGAAGGAACTTCAAAATCCGTACTCTTGATATCCATGCATCACGCCCTCTATGATGGCGAGTCCCTGACCGTTCTAATGCAAGATATCCTCATGCGCTATCGAGATATCCCGACCCCTGAGCGACCTTCCGCAGGCGCGCTAGTGGAATACGTCGCTTCGCAAGACGAGCTTGCCGCGAAGAAGTTCTGGGTCAATAAATTGGGAGATTACAGCCCTCCATCCCTTGCCAACGACGACATCAACGAAGAAGAAAAAACCGAAGCTCAAATATCCACACGCATTTTAAAGACCAATTTGAGCGCGCTCGAAGCCTTTGCTTCCAAGTTGCACGTCACTCTTCCTTCATTAACACAAGCGATCTTTGGTCTTGCAATGGCAAAATTGCTTTCGATTAATGATTTCGTGTTTGGTCTTGTACTTTCCGGACGTACAGTTCCTATTCCCAATATCGAGAAACTTCTTGCTCCAACCATTACGACTGTACCGCAACGAATTGATCTCCGCAAGAACGATGCCACAATTCTAGATATCTTGACCGCGCTCCAGAAATCTTCCGGTCAAATGCTGCAGTTTCAACATAGCTCTCCGAGATCTATTCACAAATGGGTGGAAGCCGATCGTCCTCTCTTCAACTGTCTCTTTTCATTCATGAAAACGGGAGACGAAGAATCGGATAATGGATTGTGGAAATTACTCGATAGTTACATGCCTCCTGATTATCCCTTCGCGGTGGAATTCGAAGCCAGACATCCATCAAACGATCTAGTGATCCGCGCAGGATATACCTCCGAATTTGGCACCGCGTCTAAAGTCGACAATCTCCTCGAAATGATCGAGTTACTCATCGATACGATCTCTAAAAACGACAATATCTCCATCAAAAGTCTCGGTATCCAATCCAACCACAGCATCTCATCATCCTCCGAAATCCTCGACGACGGCAAAGAATTACCCGAAGAGCAAATTATCAAGACCGTCTTACTCGGCCTCGGCGATTTTGCATCCGAAGACGTATCTCGCACCAGCACGTTTTTCCGTCTCGGCATCGACTCCGTCATCGCTATTCGTTTCGCCAAAGAACTCCGCAGCATTGGCCTCCAAGTTTCATCTTCGGATATCGGGAGATACCCCAGTATTGCAGCTCTAGCACGCGCTGTTTCGAGCAAGAGCAAGACCCAATCGACTGCTAAACCTGCTGTGGTCAAGACGTCGAATTTGTTAGATCAACATAAAGCGAGTATTCCTTTGTTGGCAGAGGATGATAAAATCACTGATATCTATGCTTCTACGCCTTTGCAAACAGGTATCTTGACCCAAACAATTGCGACGGGTGGAAAACTCTATCTGCATCATCCTGCCGTCAAGCTATCCTCAGATATCGATATCCCGCGTCTGAAGAAAGCGTGGATTTCAGTAATCGAAGCGCATGATATTCTGCGCACCACATTCCACTATTTCGAAGGAGCGGCTCATCCATGGATCGCCGCTGTGCACGAGAAACCCATCATTCAATGGGTAGAAGAACAAGCATCTGGATGGATCGACAAAAGCATCGAAAAGATTATCGAAACGAGCAGTTTCCCCACTCCCGAGTCTTTCTCCCAGACTCCTCTCAAAATCACAATTCTCAATTCGTCTTTCATGAAAGTCCTCGTTGTGTCTATTCATCATAGTCTCTATGATGGGTTTTCCCTCCCTCTTATCTTCGATTCCTTGTCAACAGCTTACTCGCATGGTATTTCGAAACCTATAACTCCCTTTTCTGAAGCCGCAAAACTTATTACAGAGCGTCAAGGGAAGAGCGTCGAGTTCTGGTTAAATAGGTTAGATAGTTATCGAAGCGTCGCCCTTCCATCTTCCACCGTCCCTGCAGAAACTACCTCCCTGGCGCAGACGACCATCCAAATGCCCGTTTCGGAAATCCTTCACCGCTGCCAAGAAATGAACATTAATCTGCAATCCGCCGCTCTGCTCGCATACGCCAAAACTCTCTTTTGTTTTGTCAAGCGTCGTGATATCGTATTCGGACATGTCGTTTCGGGTCGTTCATTACCTCTTCCAGAGGTAGAACAAATTCTCGGTCCGCTGTTCAATACTGTTCCTTTCCGTGTTTCGCTGGATAATCCAGTCCTTGGAAATCATGACTATGTGAGTCAAATCCAAGATGTGGTTATTCAAGGACAGGAAAATCAACATGCTTCTCTACCTACGATCCAGAAACTTTGGAGACAGAAAAATATTTTCACAGATGGCGCGTTGCTGGATGCGTTATTTGTGTTCCAGAAAGTGGGAAAGACAGATGGGCAGAAGGAAAAACTCTGGAGTGTGATGGATGGGGGCGAGAGTCGCGATGCGACGGAGTATGGGTTGAATGTTGAGATTGAGCAAGGAGAGGATGAGGTGATTATCAGTGCTGGATCACCTGCTGGACGCATCAATACTGAAGATCTGAATTTGATTTGCAAAACTTTTGATGAGGCTTTGAGAGACATTCTTGAAAATCCTCAAAGAAGTGTTGCTGCTTATCCGGAGCAGTTGCAAGATTTACCACTTGAGAGTACACCCCAGACCAAGATTGAAAATGTGGAGGATCATAGTGATGTGGCGGATGCGCCGATGCTCGAGGTTGTTCGTGCAGCTCTTGCGGAGGTCGCCAATTTGCCTACGGATTCCGTGACGTTGCAGACGAGCATCTTTTCCTTAGGTGTTGATTCCATCGCTGCAATCCGTGTCGCATCCATCTGTCGCAGACGCGATGTACCGATTAGCGTTGCTGATATCCTACAAGGAAATTCTCTCGGTGGTATCGTCCGCATTCTCGTCGCAAAGTCGAAAACCAATACTCAACAGCAAGATGCGACGACAGAGATTCTCTCCCCTGAATCCAAAGCAAGTGCACTTTCACTACTCAAATACCCCAAAAACACAGTGCAGGAAATTTTACCCGCGATGGCGGGGCAAGAATATCATTTGGCTAGTTGGCTTAAATGCGGAAGAACTTTCTACGAACCCACTTGGGCTTTCCAAGCTCGCGAGAAGATTGATACAGTTCGTTTGAGAAATGTGTGGAGAGATCTTCAATTACGACACCCGATTTTAAGAACGGTGTTTACTGCTCCAACACCCGAATCTGCGTATCAGATTGTGCTCAGACCAGAGGTCATCACCGATGGAACTTTCACTGTTGTCCCAGCTCAATCAACAGATGAAGATTTAGTCTCAGCTGTCCAACGCCAAGTCCACCACTGGGCTCAACGACCCTCTACACTTTTCACTCCCCCCATCAGTCTCTGTGTAGTCCAGACCGCAACCGCAGATGCCGTTTTATTCAGAATCCACCATTCTCTCTACGACGCATGGAGTATGATCGCACTCATCAAAGAAGTCTGTGCTCTCTACACCCAACCCTCATCCGTCTTACCCACCACACCCGATTTCATCTCCTTCGTCAAATACACGCATTCCTCACTCTCCTCCCCCTCCGCGCTCTCCGCGCAAAAATCCTACTGGAAATCCTCACTCCACTCCGCTCAACCCACCATCCTCGCCCCAGCCACAGAAAACAACCAAGAAGACCAAGACCAAAACACAACCCAAACCTTCGTCTGGCTCAAAAACTCCATCCCCCACCTCAGCAATCTCCAACTCCTCGCCCGCACCCACAACACCAGCATCAACACCATCCTCATGCTAGCATTTGCACGTACCCTCGCCCATCTAACCAAAACCACGCATCCCACCTTCGGATTCTTCCAAGTGGGACGCGCGAGTTCGTTCGATGGCGCAGAAACAGTGCTCGCTCCAACGGTCAATCTACTTCCTGTTTCTATCGCTGTTTCCGGACGTGCGGAGAAAGACATCCTGCTGGATGTTCAGAGGGATATGAGTCAGCGGGTCGCATGGGAACAGAGTCGTCTGAGGGATGTGGTAGGTTGGGCTATGGACGAGTCGCAACCGGAAGCGCAGCCATTATTCAACGCAAGTCTCAATCTGTTATTCCACACCCCCGGCAAAGATTCTCCTTCTACTTCTCCTCCGGCAAAAGAAAAGAAGTCCCCCGAGCTCCTCACCCCCCTCTCCATCGGTGTCCCCACAGATTTCGCACCGAAGAGAAAAATTGAGGGAGAGACAGCAGTACAGAGAATCGATACAACGTATTTGGCAAAGAGAAATTTGTTTGTGGATGTAGGCGAGGGCGAAAATGACAGCATAGATTTCGGAATCAAAGCCGATACGGTTCTTATGGACGAAGCCGAAATCAAAGGATTCGTAGAAGAAATCGCAAAGGAAGTGGAAAGTATCAGGAAGACCTTGGCGAGTTTGGAGTAATGGTTTTAATCTGTGCACCGCGATGGGTGTGTGTGGATTATATGTATATGTATATACCTAGGTAGTTAGAGTTGTTTGTTTATCGTTTTTCGGGTTTTGGGGTTTTAAGTTTGTTTGTGGAATTTTTTTGAAGTTTCAGTTATTAGTTATTAGTTATCAGTTTTAGAATTTAGTTATTATTTGCTTATTACTTATTTAAGAATGCTATAGTTAACTTAGCTATTTATATTTCAAATCCCCCATAAATATAAATTTTATAACCAATTCCCAAATCCAATAAGATCAATAAATAAATGAACTGCATGTATAAACAAGTACTGTAGATAGCATTGACTCAAGATAATTTATAGGTACCTATCTACTTACATATGATCATAACTCACATCACCTCGATATGATATGATACATCCAGGAACCGACAAAGAAAGCAACAACAGCCGTAACATAGAGACAAGGAGACAAGAAGCATTGACAGCTTCGTTATGCCTCCCTCTTGCTTGGTTACCTACCCATCGATACCCACCCAGAGTCACGAACGAGTTAACAAAGCTCCAATATATCAATCTCAATCTCAATGCCAATACATCCAAATACAATAAATCACATCACAAAGAATCCCATCCCATCACATTCCCAAACAAATCGTTCAAACAATCCAAGTTTAAATTAACGAATTACCAAAGAACAAAAGAGATTCATTTAACTAAGCAGCTAGCTACTCGGGTATCATAATCGTATCCCCATAATCCAAAGATATCTATCATGTCATCACATAACCGTAAGAAAAAAAGTCCAGCAATTCATTATCCGTCGCATCCACATACATATTATATCCAGTACATATCCAACTAGGTATCATCCTATCCTATCCGGCCTTTCCCACTCCTATCCCATACTCATACCCATATCATCATAAGCATTAATCATTAATCAAACCAGATAAAAGAAAATATTCCCTCTCATTCCTTACCATCTCCCTCCCCTCCCTCCTTCTCCATCATCCCAAATGATTCTTTCATCCCCTCTCCTTCTCCCACTTCCCCCACCAATAGTAGTCCTCCTCTTTGGCATATACCCCTCCTCAGGTCCCTTCTGCCTTTCCTTCAACCTATCCAAAACCTCTCTATCCCCATCGTCCCTCCCTGAAAAGCTTGCCCCCCTCCCTAACTCCGATGTATGCCTATCATCCCTTGCCTGCCTCTCCCTTAACCTAGCATACATATCATCATCCTCCTTTTTCCATCTCGCTGCATCATCTCTCCTATCAATTCCTCTCTCCACCTCCTTGCCCCTACTAGGCACAGAGGGTCTTCTCCTAATCTCATCATCCTCCTTCGCAAATGCCTTAACCTGTTCTGCCAACCTCCTCGCATCATCCGCTGCTTTCCTTTCCGACTTCTCGGCCTTCCTCATTCTTTCTTCCCTCTCTTTATCATCTAATGCCTTCTCTCTTTCTCTCTCGCGTCTATGTTGATCTTCTCTTCTCTTCTGCTCATGCTCATTTGCTCTACGAATCTCATCATCTCTTCTTCTTCTTTCCCTTTCTCTTGCTGACTCCTCTTCCCTTTTGCGATCGGAAGATCGAGCTCTTTCTCTTTCTCGAAGAAGTTCTTCTTCCCTATCTCTAGCTCTCTTTCGTTCAATTTCTTTATCCCTTTCTCTTTCTTGCTCTAGTTCTCGACCCCTCAAGAATTTCTGATACTCGACCTCCCTCCTCCTCTCATCCTCAATCTTCTCCTTTCTTATTCTCTCCCTCTCAAGTTCTTCCGCCACTTTCCTCATTTCTTCTCTTTCCCTCTCTTGTTCCCTCCTTGCTTCATGAACTAACTCAAAACTCTTCTCTCGTTCTCTCTCATATTCTCTTTGTCTCTCTCTTTCCCTCTCCTCTTCCTCACGACGAATACGCATGTCTACCAATGCCTTCTCACGACTAGGTGAACGCGAGGGAGGTTCAGGAGCTAGAATGATTGGAAGTTCTTTCAAAGATCTCCCTCTTTCCTTACTATGATCCCTCTGATCTCGATGATGTTCTACAATGACCGTACGAACAGGATTGAGACTGCCATTAGGACTACGTCTTGGAGTTGAACGATCATCTACTAAAAGATTCTTTGAGTAGAATTCTTCCGTGGCGGGTGAATCTGGAGCATATTTTGAAAGAGTCTTGGAACCTTCTGGACTATCTGGTGCATCGACAATAACGATCCGTTCTTTAGGATGTTTGCGACGTGGTGTGAGAGCTGAGATTAAAGCACTCTGCTTTCTTACAAGACTAAGACGAGGTTCTCGACCTGGAGATTTGTCTTTCTTATCACCTGGAGAGTAACGATATGTACTTGTTGTCGTAGATTTGTGAGGTGAAGGCTTAGGGGTAAGAGGTACTTTGAGTCCTTGGTCGAGGTATTCTTTGCTAGAAAGGTCATCGTTGGATTCGAGAGTGCGAGGAGGATGTTCGTTGGTGATATGAGCAGCACAAGAGATTCCATCTTTTGCATTAGGGCAGACTATTGTTTGATGAAACTCGACTGTTCGCTTGGGGTAGCAATCGGTATAGATGTGTGTCACGCACATTGTGACAGTGAACTTTGAGACTTCGGCTCGGATGTGCTGAGGTAGAACTTGCCCTCCAAGACCTGAATTCGACTTGTGTTATCGAGTTGATATCAAAACGATGAGAAGTTTCCCACTGGGTCTAGGACTTGTATGAGTTGAAGAGTGAGATGTATTCGCTCGAGGTGATAGGTATGTAGGGATGTGTGTGTGTATATGAAAGTTGTTTCGTATTATATTATATGACTGGAGAGAAGAGTAGGTATATAGAGAGATGTGCGTTGTAAGATACAACAAGTATGATTGTATAAAGGTTGAGTGGAGTATATGAAAGCGACAGGAATGTGAAGGATGTTGTATTAGGTTAAACACAAGCAGTGATATGTTTAACAAAAGAGAGAATGTGGAGAGAAACGTGCGGATAGGATGGAGGGTATAGAGGAATTAAGTATTCTCTCTTAACACTCGAGTAGATTTGACTGTACCAGGAGTGTGACTGCCTAATAGAAAGGTCTTATAGTATCCTTTAGGTCAATACTTGTGGCCGGTGACTGTGGATTTAGCGTGGGTTGGTTCCAAACTTTTATTGTAGTAGAAAAGGTGTGGGTGGGTGGGTATTGAATATAAAAGAAAAAATTAAAGTCAACCAACTTCGCATTACACTTTTTTGCTATTTCGGAATAAGGTTCTGTAATCTGCAAGTATTATTCGATAGTCGAAAGCATCACCGGGGAATGGGAATTTAGGAGATAGCCTTTTTTCCAAGGATTTTAGTGTAATATGAAGATGTTGAGTTTATGTATGGTATGAATAGTAGGAAAAGTAGGGTTGTTAAGAAAATGTTATAAAAAAAGGTAAGAAAATGTCAAGAAAGTTTCCTTTCTCAGCAAGAAAGCGGCGAATGAAAAAGGCGCCTCAGCCACTCAAAGGGCTGAGTAAGACCCAAATCGAACCCAGATGGTCAACCAACTTCCAAAGTAGTACCAAGTTAGGAATCGAGGCTTGAAATGAAACCATGAAGGTTAATAATGATGGATGACGGAAAAGATCAAAATGCAGGAGTAAAAAGACAAAAATGGTGGATGTAGTATGTTGTCAGCTTGGTTTGTGATGGGTGTCATGACATCCAAATGATTGGAATGTGACAGTTGCTATTATGAAAATGTAGGAGTATACTCGAGTAAATCACGGAATCATATGAAGGGAGATGTAAGAGAGTAAAAGACAAGAAAAGTACGAATGTCCGAAAATAGAATCCCGATCAAATGGAAACGAATCCCATGGAGGAGAAGGTCAAGAGTAAGCCAAGTCTCAAGGTCGTCGAGGTCGTATATGTCGTAAACGTGTAAATTGTCGCGGGACGGCCCTCAAATCTTCAGACCACAAACGCGCGTGTTGAAAGTAGGTTAGATTAGCTCTTATTCTATCCTATAACAATGAATTCCAAAGAGGAGAAGGCGTTTCATAAAAGAATGACCTATCTTCAGACCCCAAAGAAAATTTGAAGATTGACCACTTCTCGATGTGTGGAATCCAATGAAGGGATTATAGATGTAATGAGATGAAAAAGAAAAAGCTGGAGTTGATGTTCATGAAGAGGTCGGATGGCCAATTGTTTCTCCTAGACCCCTGTTATCTGCTGATTTGGGTAAGGTGATTGCTTAATTTGGTAACAATTTTTATGGAGAGATTTCACTAGGTCTCTTTTGAAGGTCACGCTTACAATTCATCGAGGAATATCCTTATTTATTATCTATTTATTGAAGAGCTACCTAACCTTGGATGTGTTATTGATTAAAGGATTAAAGAATAAACATGTTAAGCCGCAACATTCCCCCAGATGTTTGTATAACGTTTCACGATCGAGATAAGTCTACTCTGCATGTTAAATTGGTGTACATACATACTCATTCTACTGTTTCTGTAAGCGCTTTAAAGCTAACGATAGGATTCACCTACTTTATATTACCCACCTAAGGTTACTTATTACTATCACAAATCCACCAGATAACTCCCCTACCTATCTGTCTACATAACTCATCTTCACAATAAAATCATAAGAATAATGATCCGATCAGACTCCGATGATGTATATCATACAGACTATCAATCTAGTACTAACATATCGAGTATATATGTGCATTGACTCTCAAGTCATATGATCAAATGATTTCCTTCATAATAAAACAGTTGTCATTAGAAGAATCTAGGTGGGCCTCTATCTATATATACCTACAAGTCTACATAATAACGATAGTAAGTTTTCAATCGATATAGTCTACTAGACATTCATAGTAAATACTACACTACGCCCCATCATATATATACATACATACCTAATAAATACCTTTAAATTTTACTTACTTTCCACCCAGCTACTCACAATATCCCCAGTTATCCTCCCAGCGAACAAAATCCTCAAATTCCAATTCCCAAATACTAACATAAAATTATCTAAATTGTCACTTCCATACCCTAATCAATAAATCAATAATTATATCCATCACACACACACAGCCACATCCACATCCACAGCCACAGCCACATTTCATCATCGCATTCCTATCTATGCATTCATCCATTCATCTACCAAGTACCTCCCTACCTACAACCCATCTACCTCCAAGTCAAATGACGAAATTATACATCCATAGTTCATAAATCAAACCCATATCCCGTATATTCCTCGCTCAGATCACTATCGCTACTACTAGGTATGTTACACCATATATTACCATTACCATCACACCATGTAAAATAAAATAAAACAAAATCAAGTCGATCTATTCATTCATTAATTACCTACTTGAGTGGGTTACTGGGTAGGTGGGCTCGAGGTGGGTGGGATCTCACATATATACATACAAACCTTCTACATAGATATATACCTACTACAATCTCATTCCGAGTAATAACAATAAGAATAAAATAAATCATCCAGTAAATATCCAATAAATATTCCCTCATCATCATCATAATCATAATCAATAACTTAGCGCTCCAACTCATCATCATTCATCACTCACATCCTCCTTTAGGATCCGAGAAACCTACTAGATACTTAGTTGGACTAAGCCTTACAACAATGTTATGTTATACTATCTCGACTATTTATATTATGTTGGCGTATCAAATAAATTACAAACTGTACCTACAATCAGAATCAAACCTCAAATCTCAAGTCTCGAATCTCAAAATCTAATATTCCCATGTAATTTTCCTCTCAACGTAATATCTAACTAACAGTAAACTAACCACATGTTCCACAATCCTAGCGATAAGGGTCTAAAGCTTGGTTGTCATACAATCTCGCTCCCACACCACAGCCGCCAGGGGCAAGAAAAGATTCCAACAAGATGGTTAAGGATGAAGGGTTGCATGCATAATGTTTGTTTCTTAGTGGTGGTGTCACGCAGGTACCCTTGATGATTGAAAGGCTATGAATACTTGATTATCTCGGATACAGTATGATATTAGGTCTCGTGCATGACTGCGGATATGACTCGATTGGTGTCTTAGATAGACCTGAGTGGCCAAGATGATAATTTTTCAATGAGGAAAGATTATTCTGTAATGAGCCTCTCTCATGCATGCATGTAAGAAGCCTATAGTAAGCCACGTGTGGTGCTTGCCCTTGCATTTCGGGATCAATTTTTTGCATGGCCACCACAAGCTTGAATCGTAAGATATCCCCCCTCCAATATCGAAACACGTGATGATGGTGACATCTGCCACTATCATCTGAAACCTAAGAGTAATGTCTTTAAGAAGTCTTTAATTGTGATTGATATAATGAAGAATATCTCCTCGAATATCGACTTTTAATCCACTCTGCAAGGGAACACCATCTATCGTTTTCCTCTTTCCCGCTCAGACAAATGGTCACCTTGACCAACGTTTTATCAGCTGCTCTTTATGAACATTCTTTAGTTGTAACCTTTGTAGATTTACGGCTTCGAGATTTTCCTGTAAATTCTTGATTTCCTCCTCAAATGTATTAAATGACGATACAATATCTGGATCAAGTAGTTGAACCTCCCCGTATACTGAATCAGCTTGAAGGGCATTGTAAAGAAGTTTCATTGTGACATCGGCATTATGCACATGTGAAGATATGGTGGTTTCAGTTGTTAACTCCAGATTGGCCATGTGACTCTTAAGTTTCTCTGTCCTTTCTTGAAGAGATTTCTCCAGAAATTCAGTCCGCGCGTCATCAGTGTCGCTTTCATTCGGAAGTGTGATGCCCAAATTGCGAAGTAATTGTTGTTCGGCGTCCATCTCTTCAAACATTGAAGAACGTCGGCGATTATTACGGGATTGTGCTTGTACCTGAGAATTTTGTCGCTGACGTGTAATGGATTTGCTAGACTGTGAAGCTGCTTGATGTTGAAGCTCTTTCTTTCCAGTGTCTATTGCAAATTTAGTGGCCATCTGATGACACTGGTATTCTTCGATATGTTCTGCATATATCTCTGTACGCTTGACGAGAAAACTAAGGCATTCTTGCATCTAATGGATTGGTTAGAGATCTATATCTATTTGTTAATGTAAAGAAACCTACGTATTTCAAAGCTTGGTAAGCTCGATCTTGACCCGAATCTCCTTTGGCAGCAATTTCCCGTAATGCTGGTTCTAGATATTGCTGTTCGGCAGACATTTGAGCCACAGGTAATACCTCGGAATATAATGATTCGAGCTCTTCTTGTAATTCGGCGACTTCCTGCTTGTTTGCAGCTTGGGGATCTGCACCAGAAGTACCATTAAGAGCTTCGATGTATATCCGATCAAGCTTTGTCCTAACTCCATCGACAGTATGTTTAATATACCTCGCACAAAGATCCCGTATTCTAGAAATAGTATCATGATCTTCTGAAGATCCAGGATCAAGCTCTTCCGCAAGCTTTTGCAAACTTGTTAATAATCTATCATCCGCTTTGAGGATCTCGTCCACCGTTTGTTTGGCATCGGATTGTGATATTTTGTTTTGTTGCTCCAAGTCCGAGAGCTGATACATCAAATTTTGAGACAGTTCCTCCACCGCTGAGGAGACCTGACCATTTTCTGCTTCCCATTTCCGTAGCTGTTTTGCATCTGCTTCTGCTCGAGCTACTCCAACCTTCTTATTGTTCTTGACAATCAAAGCCAGGGCGTTTTGTTGTGATCGTAGTGCTTCACTTTGTTTTTCAATCGCGGTAGTAGATCGTTGT
Source organism: Botrytis paeoniae (assembly GCA_004786145.1). NCBI lineage: Eukaryota > Fungi > Ascomycota > Leotiomycetes > Helotiales > Sclerotiniaceae > Botrytis > Botrytis paeoniae. Next base: position 248,722 of record PQXI01000009.1, on the reverse strand, counting down.
AATTCCTCGATAGCGGTATGGAGTTGTTCATCACTCAGATCGGATATACTCGATGAATTTTGTAAATTTGCTACTTTATCTGCATCCCCTGATTGTGATAGTACCCCGTATCTATCTTATATTAGCATCATTCGCAGAATATATGGGCTCCAACTCACAGTGCGACTTCATCCTTGGTCAATAGTGTTTCTGGACCAAGGTATTTTGAAATCCAAGCTTCAACCGCAGCTGGACTACGAGCATAATCAGATTTAATTGCATTACGATCAAAAGGTATGCCATAATCTTCTAGGATCTGTAAAAGAAGTTCAAGGTTGCCGCCTTCCATAATGGTTGAAGTTCGTGGTACCACAACCTATCGAAAAGTTTGATGCACGTCTGAGGCTAGATTTAGCTATGGACTTTGGGAGAATATAAAGATTTTATTGCAGATTTAGAAAGATGAAGATTTCAGGATCTTAGAAAACATTAACCCGTAAGTTCTGAAAGAGAAATTATAGAACACGGGCTCGGGGCGTATTATCAACTCTGTACTGAATTGGTGATATTCGTTTGTTTACATTGCATCGCCAGTGAATGCTGGAGATTTATATTTACCCCACAAATTTGATGTTGGACAACAACTTACTTTCTGATTTGACCCATTACAAAAACCTACATTTACCTACCTAGGTAAGGATTCGATATTTTGAAGTCGTTTTTATCTTTTTTTGAACGAGAAGCCAAAAATATGTAAATAATTGAAGGAATAATCGTATTTCTTACAATCTCTCAAAGATACCAGATAGGCAGGCATGAAGATACATTTTTCTCCGATATAGGTCATGATTGTGGGAGATAAGCTTTGATTGAGCTCCCCGGGTTCCCACTCGGTTATGACAGTCGTGATGAAGACATATTATCTATCCTAAGAATTTTCGTTCTCTTATTTATGTTTGACTTTCGTTTCTTATATACTTCCGGTGTATAGGAAATGAGAAGAGTCAATTCCATTGACATAAGTTGAAGAGCCATCTGAAGGCATTCACAATGGCTGCGAAGATTCCAGAATTTATCTCGGATGGATTTGAGGCTCTCAAATTGGTGAATATTGATATCCCTAAGCTTTCAGAAGAACTTTCATTAACATGTTATAGGTAGCTCAACTATCATGGAGACGCAATGTGAAAGCTTGGATTCAAGTCCCTTTTGGCATTGTCTTGATTCTCCTAGCATGCTTCGGTATCAATGCTCTTATAGGACTTAGTTCAGTCTCATTTCCTGCATCTGTGGCATGCTTGATTTTGCTATTTCTTATTTTGAATCTTATTGATTTGGTTATTGGTCACCAAAGAACGAGAGCTTTGGTCTCAATTATTGATATTCCTGCTGGATGGGCTCTTCGATATATCAATCTTTTTTTCACGCCCTCGTGAGTTATCATCTTTACATAACCGAGATCAGATATTAAAGGTTGATAGTTTCGTTCTATTGCCCTTGAGTGATAGTATCACTGCTACAGAAGTAGGTAAAATCATAGGAGTTTTCCGTGAGTAAAATAACGCTATATTCAACTTTCTATCACTGATTGTTTGAAGTCGTTGGGTTTTTGGTTATGTTCGCCATCACAGCCTGGTTGGTTCGCGGTCTACAAGTTTTAGTAGGTTCGACCAAGCGTGCTATCACTGAAAGGGCCGAGGAAATGGGCGCCGAAAATGATGCTATTCCTCTCGCAGTATCGAGTAATACCAACCTCACATCGACCAATACAATTAGTCCTATACAAGAACAAGAGCTAGCTGTAATTAGAGATGCTAGAGATCCACGAGAGTCGCTGGAAACAGAAAGTCCACCACCAGAAACAATTGCTAGTACCATCCAGGTTCAACAAGAGCCATTACCACTCACGCGAGCTCAAATCTGGGCGGCATTCATTAACAGGAACTTAGATTTACTCACATATAGCGGCATCTTCCTCTTTGTAGGGATTCCAGTCTACTATGCTACCGGCTATGCAATGCCAGTACAACTTACTTTTAACGTAATAGCTTACTTTGCAGCACAATCCCTCCCAGTCCGTTGGAAGCAATTTTTACACCCTGTTTTACTATCATCTGGCATCACTATCCTTGGTATATGGATCTTGGGACTTGTTAAAGGCAACAATCTAGATGAAATTTTAGGAGCTTACAAAACAAATACCAAATACATCGCCTACTGGGATGGAGAAAGAAACCTCCCTCTACCAGGTGCTGGTGACATATTGTAAGTACCGTTATCTCGCAATACTCTTCTGATTCCTACAAAATCCAGAAATCTCAGCTAACCGCCCTCATCACTATAGTAATAGCGTTCTCGACGCCTCCATCGTCTCCCTCGCTCTCCCCATGTTTCAATACCGCCACGAACTAAAATCACACTTCATCCCCATCACAATCCCCAGTGTTGTTCTCGCTATCGCTTCACTATTCGGTTATCCCCCTCTCTGCTACTCTCTCGGCATATCCCCTCCAATCTCTCTCTCATTCTCCGTTCGTTCTTTAACTCTTGCCCTCGCTACCCCTGCTGCTACCAACCTGTAAGTACACTAAATTCTTTCCCGACCGTCAAAATCACCCAATGACAAACTAACCTCTCCTCTCAAGTGGCGGTAACACCAATGCAGCTGCCGCTCTTGCCATTATGTCCGGTATCCTCGGTGTTTTGATCGGTCAACGTCTTCTTACTTTCCTCAAAATCCGCCCTGATGATTACATAACCATCGGAGTTGCCATGGGTGGAAATGCAAGCGCGATAGCTACGGCATTATTATTAGTCAGTGATCCGAGAGCTGCAGCGTTAAGTAGTTTGAGTATGAGTCTTTTTGGGATTGTGACTTTGGCGTTGACTTCTGTGCCGCCGGTAGTGGGTATTATTAGGGGGTTAGTCGGGTTGTAAGAATTTTGAAGAGAGATGAAGGGGAAAGATACGTAGATGTTGATATTATAGAGGCTGGAAAGGTAAGACGATGTACGGTTTAGACTTGGGAGAATAAGAATTCTTGAATAATGTCATTGTAAGACGTACTGAGTATAAACATATACACTTAATATCATTTCCTTCCAATCTCCTCCGAATTCTCTCTTCCTTAATTTAATTTACTCAACTCTACTCTATATTCCCTTCACTCCTCTGCCTCTTCCTCCAATCAAATCCTCCGAGTAAAATTAGATACATTCCACCAAAAACCGAATCCCCAATCCCCAATCCCCATACCACACTACTACCTCTCCCCCTCGTCTCATAATCAAACTTCTCACACTTCTCACACTTCTCACACTTCTCAAACAACCCCATGTCAACTAAGACTATCCAATCATCAACCTTACCCACCTATCCTTCCAATTCTCCACTCTCCATTCTCCAGTTCTCCATTCCCCATTCCCCATTTTACAAATCTTGAGCATATACAATATAATATGTGATATAATATAATACCTAGGTAGTAATAGCAAGAGGTGCTTATCTAGGTAGGTATTCATGTGATCGAGAGTATGAGTGCTATTTTCGCTATCGTGCCACAGGGGGGAAAGGGGGGGGAGGAAGGCAGGCAAGAGAGGAAGGATTGATTAAATGTTGTAAATAAGGAGGAGGGCTTAAAGTATCATACTTAAACCTCTGGACATCACAGATGAAATGATAGGTATAGGTATGTGTGCAGTGCAGTACTTTTATATTGACTACTAATGTACGAGTAAATGCAAATCCATATCTATGCCATATCAACTCATCCGATGTATAATATATTTTTATGAAAACTCAATGATACGATATACCTCAAGCTCGCTGCTCACATACCGTAGTCATGTTAAGAAAGTCGACCCAAGGAGGAGTATTGGTATTCGATATCACGGATCACTAGATATTTGGTAGTATTTGTCTTGAGAATGGATGTGTAGTTATGGAATTTGTATTTAGTGTAGGTGGGTAGGTAGGTAGTAAGAGCATTAGCTTTAATGTGATTTTCTATAGTAGGAGATGGATTACTGCTGGAGTTTGAGGAAAAAAGCTTCTCTATCAAGTCGACTGTGCAATGGAAGACCGTTTGAATCCAGACCTTCTTGCTGCTCTTCTTCCCAGACTTTCAACAACCAATTCATCTATACCCCCCCTTTCTCTCTTCTTCTTCTACCCCTCTCACTCTAACTCTCACACTCTACATCTTCCCCTCAAGCGCCATCTTCCCCCCCATAAACCCACACAACCCTATCAACCCCATCTGAAACAACCAAAACCAAATTCCCTTATACCTTCCCTTTCCACCGACACCCCCCTTACTATACCCTCTCATATAAACCCACCTACTAACCGTCCACGCACCGCCCAACACGGCCGCCGACCGCGGAAACTCCAATCCAGCAACCAACATCGCTGCAACCACTACCGAGTGATTCTCTGTAAAATTCGCATGTGCGCGCTGCGCGCAGTTGAATTGGTGTGCTGCGGTGTCGGTGCGGGAAGAGGGCGCGTAGGCGGCTGGATAGTCGATTTTGGCGGCTTTGCGGTAGGAACCGGTGTTCATGCCGTGCCAGAAGTTGAGGATGAAGGTGGAGGTTGCGGCGAGGATAACGTAGCTGGGAGGGAGGTGTTAGTGGGATGGGAGAATTGAGGTGGGAGATGGGAGGTGCAGGAAGGGGAAATTGTGTACATACCCGTAATCGGCATCGAGAGTGACAGTAACCATTTTGTCTTGATTTATTTTGATCTTTTGAGGTATGTGTTGTTTCGTTTGGAAAATATATCGAATTATAGAGATCGAGTTGTAGGTATATGGATCCTCTTTTCAAGAATTGCAAATCGAACGAATTGATTAGAGAAACTGTACTTTCCTCAACAAAAACAGCAAGTCCCCTCACAATATAAACAAACCCAAGCTCAAAAAATCCACTCGAACCACACCGCATCCATATCCACCCAAGCAAGCGTATTAGAAATCAAAAGATCGCTCCAAAGTTCAAAGTCCTTCTATCTCCATCGAAACACAGACCTTCCAAGCTCCAAACCATGAATGTGGAGAAGGAAAATCGTAGACCTCGGACATTCATCTCTCCGCGCCCCGACTAATAGTGTCTTCTTTTCTCCGTGTCGTCGGTCGGATTTACCTTCGTGCCATGTATCTACACATATGGCTACATCCACATGTGTAGATATGTGTGCGAAAATGTGTATGAGTATGGGAAATTCCCCCGTCCATTCCTCCGTACGATGGGAATCGCACCTACCTCTGTTCTCGTAAGCATGCGTGCGTGGTAAGTAAGGTACGATGAGAAACAAGCATCTTGGTCATCCGGCAGCCATCAATCGGCGAGACACATCACATCTCACTCCGAACACACTTACTTCGCTCAGAAATCCCATCACATCCTACCACGCCCGGACATTTTTCTTCGGAGACGGAGTGATAGCTGAGAAAGAGATAATATAAGAAGGGAGGAAGGGAATGTGTCAATTTATACTCACTCATCGCATTTCTGGATTGATAATATGTCTATAGTCCGAAAAGTACTATATTAGCGTGTCTAGTAAGTAGATAACTTGATTGTTGATTAATGAATTGAGGGAATGATATATGAGCACGCCATCTCCATATAATATCATATCATTGAAGTTAGTTTGCTCTGTCAGCATGGGATTAGTATTCCGTTGTTGGGAAGATATGTGCCGGTAACTTATTAGAATCGCATATATCAATTATGCTTACCTACTCCATACTGAACCAAACCATCGGGTATCAATCCCTTCCCTCCCTCCCCTTCCTGCTTTTCCGAATCCAAAACAGCGTATAAGAAGATTATCCATCAAATCAATATCAATACAACCAACTCATCATACATACATACATACATACATACATACCTATAACCTCAACTTTTGATTATCAATATCTCAATCTCAGATCTCAATTCAATATCCCCCTCCCCTCCCCTCTTCTCTTCTTTTCCAAACAATATCCCTTAGCATCTACCTACCCATTCATCTATTCCAATATTCCAACCTCTTTTCAAACAAATCCTACATACCACACCACCCTCTCCATCCATTAGAGTATAAGATTCCATACATATTACAATAGCAAATATCAAACAATAATCACCCCCACATTCACTCCAACATGTACTTTAATATTCACTCTCAGATTCACTCTCAGATTCACTCCAACATCCTCTTTCAAATTTCCAATTCCTAATCCCAAATCCCAAATCCCAAATTCAAAATCGACATCTTAATATACAGATAAATTGATAGATACAGTGCCTGAATATTACATATCATATATATACTATCTCCATTTCTCTCCTTTCTTCCTCTCCTCCCCTCCTCAAACCTCCCCTCATCAGAATTCTTCTCTCCTCCTCAATCCTACAAACCTACAAATCATCACACAATCCCATAACTTCAATCCAATCCCAAACTACAACTCCATCCCTTCCGCTTGCCCTTTCTCCCCTAATTCGTTAAGGGATCATCACAGCTTCTCTATCCATACATCTCCTTTAGGATCTAGAGATCACAGGGTGGTGAGTAGGCAGTAGGCGGGAGAGATATGTGTTTATCTATGTTTTTGATGAGGTGAGATATGAGGTATGGGGTATAAGATATTGAGATTTGATAGAGAGAGCTAGTTAGCGAGAAGAAGTAGGAAGGTACCAGGTGTGGAGTTTAAAGTATGAGGTATTGAGATTCAATAGGAAAAGTTGGTTAGTAAGGAGGAGTAGATATATATAAGGTATGAGATTTGAAGATTCAATGACTAAATGAGGGGAGTTCATATTTATTGGTGAGTAGAAAATAGGAAGGTATCTAGGCGTTTATTTTTACACTGACTAATAATATCAATAGTAATTTATTGGGTTTGATATTGAAGCATCGCTCTGCATTGTAATGTAATAGTCATTATCCCTGAGCTATATAATATATACTCATCAATCATCAATTTATCATTCTCATCTCTCAATTACCTCCCCTCTACCCTCACTCATCCCCATCATACCCACTCTTCCCCTTCACCACCCAAAACGCTCCACCCCCCTTCCCAAACATCCCTCTCAAATCCCTCGCCAACAACTCCGGCTTCTCATGCGCATAAAAATGACCTCCTCCCTCCTCCAAATTATCACTCTCAAAAACTACATTCCCCAACGTTCTCCCCCACGTCTTCGGTAACACCACCAACTCCTTTGGATTAAACGTCAATCCCAATTTCACCTCCCCATTATAAATACCCACATCATCTCTCGTCACGTTTCCTTCCCCAGGCTGCGTATGCATAAATTCATAGTAAATCCTATGAGCGGCTCCGGGGCCCGCGCGAGAAAATTGATAGATAGATATCCAGGTGAAGATTTGATCGTCGGTCCATGGATACGCATCAGTCCAATCGTGGAGTTTCTCATAAATCCACGCGAGTAATGCGACGGGGGAATCGTGCAGTGCGTAGGCGAGTGTTTGCGGCTTGGTGGATTGTTCCGCAAAGTATCCGCGGCCTTCCTCTTCGAACCATTTGGTTCGAGCGAGTCCCTCTAGCTCGGCTTGTGAATGGGTAGTGGATGCCTCTTGGGCGGGAGCGTTCCCGAGGACCATGTTGATATGGCTTGCTTTGCACTGTATGATGTTAATATCTCTATAGACATAACGAACATATCCAGAATCCAAGACAAAACACTCACATGTTTAGGATATAATTTCCCAATAGCTCTGGTAATAAACATACCCCAATCTCCACCCTGCGTAACATACTCATCATAACCCAATTGCAACATCAATTTATGACAAGTTTCCGCATACTGAGCTATTGCGAATCCACGTTTCTTGACTCCTTCGCTAAATCCAAAATTGGGAAGTGAAGGAGCAACAATATGGAATGCTGGACCTCCTGGTTGTTGAAGAAGTGGAAGAAGCTGGACAACTTCCAAGAATGATCCTGGCCCTATTGATGCATCCACATTAGCATTCATTCATTGATCCATCCATCCATTCATTTCTCCCTTCCAAACACTCTTCACCAATCCTCATCCTCGTCCCCATCCCCAACCCCCCCTAAAAGAAAAGAATCACCCACACCCATGGACAAAAAGCAACGGCACCGCCCCCACCACCTCACTCTTCTTCCACACAAAATGCACATCCAACTCTCCGAACCCATCGACCTCGACCCCCGTCGTGAACTGCGCTCCCTCTAACTTCCTATTCAAATCCTCTTCCGCAACTCTCCAATCCCATTGCTCCCACGCTTTCGTCAGCCGCTTCACGTCGGACAACGGAACACCCATATCCCATTCTGCGTTGTCGAGTTCGTCGGGGAATTCAGCGAGTGAAAGCTTGGTTTTGAGAGTATCGATTTTGGCTTGGGGAATGGAGATTTGGAATGGTTGGGGAGACATGGTGATGTAATGTAATGTGATGGGATTTGAGGGGTGTAATGAACTTATTTAATTGAGATGGGATGCAGGTATATCAAATAGATAATGAAGTCGATGATCCTATAAAGGGCCGTCCAATTCAAAAAATCAATCAATCAATGAATCAAACTTCCAACCAGTAAATTGTAAAGATCAGTAATCGAATTGATATTAATCACAGAAGAAAGCAAAGAAACAATCTCCAACCCCCAAACACCATCCAATAATCCCACATATACCCATCATACGAGCTCGCACTTCGGAGCAACGTACCCTCCCGACTCTCCTACCCCGCATCAAACCAACCAAGGGTCTACGGGATCAACAGTCCACAACTACGGCATCTACATCAGCTTTAATGCACGAATAAATATAGAAATGTCATACGAGATGAGTACAGCACAGCACAACCTCTCTATGAGAATACTAGATATACCTTTGAGTCCGCAATTCTTTTCAACCCGCAAAATAACCTATCTGTATCCTTCAAACCTCTTTATTAGAACATCTTTATATTTTAAGGTTTCGGGATTATAGATGTATACCTACAGGATTAACTACCGGTACTATTAGATAGATAATTAATTATTACCTACTTTAAGAAATCATACTACAAATCTTTATTTTCTAAAGAAACAAACAAACTATATCTAAACAATTTATCCCCTCCTCCTCCTTCTTATTCTCAATCCTTCTCATTATTACTTAATATACTATACCTCATACCTCATCCTCAAACTTCATAACAAATCTTCCTCAAAGCAATTCCAAGATTCCAAGATCAAAATTCCAAGAGCAAACTAATCAATTTCCACTCAACCAATACCTTACAACAATTCCAGCCATCTCAAAATCCCAGAATCCCCAAGATATATATACAACACACAACACACCTGTACTCGGATACATATCTCTAATACCCATCTTTTAAACTTCTCATTCCCATTCCTATTCCCATAAATCAAACCCATAAATCAAACCCATAAATCAAACCCATCTTCACCAGGATCGAAGACTTAGAATCATATTTACTACAAAAAAATGGACTCGAAACTCGAAACTCGAAACTCGAAACTTGGAATCAGGGTTATATTTATTAAGAAAGAGTACATACTATATAGAGATAGAAATAAGAACATTAGTGTTATACTCATTAGAGAAAATAACAATACATACATACATACCAGTATACATACATATACTCAAGTATCAAGTAAATAAACACACCACTAAACTACCTAGATAAACCTCACAAAACTACCTACTCTACATCCTTCCCATTACAAATCCAACATTAACAATAAAAAAAAACCTACCTACCTATTCATCCTTCAGACTCGAGACATACCCAGCCAGCCAGCTTCTCCAAATCCAGGATTTCTATTATCAACATACATAAACGCATTCATCTACAACACAATCATATAACTTTATTATAATTCTGTTTATTAAGGACCCGAGTAGGAAACTACCATATTGTATCTATCCATTGTGCAATTATCACAACGCCAATAACCCACAAGCGCCTCATCCATAAGGTATTACCTGATTCTCATTACGCCAATAAACATCAACATCAACATCAATGTCCATATTCATGTCCATATCAATTTATCTTCTCTACTTCCGCTTTCGCTTCAACTCCCAATTGATATCTGCATATTCATTTGTTAATTCATCCGGGACAACCGGATTTTCTTCCATAACCCCGAGGGGTAATTCGGGCTTAACCGGTTGGGTAATCAAGGCCTCTTCTGAAGATATTGATTTCTCAATCCCTTTATCGCCAAGAAGGAAGTCACCAAAGTATTTGATAACATTGAATACTTCTTCTCCGGTCGGAATAATATTTTCTTTTGGAAGCAAGAATCCATAACTTCCTGTATCTCTTAGCTTAATTTGATAACTATATCGTACTCGTAATTCGTGATAAAACCAATCGATAGCGGAGCCACCTCCAGTTTCCATTCTGCTTGCCGATGAGTGGCCTGGTATTTTGGAAGAAATGGCACCTTCACAAGCTGAAGCAACAGTATATTGTTCGCCACTAGAAATTCTAATAGCCTTTGCAAGTCCCATACCAAGTTCTTCCAAATTTTCCAAGCTAGGTGGATCGGCCAAGCAAGAATAAGAATAAGGATATAAGACTTGTTGAGAATATGAATGTAAATCCAAGAAACCAACAAAATGTACGTTGTTGTTCTCCGTCTCATTCTTAGCCCATTCTGCAAATCGATGGGATTCAACAGCCTGGAAAGGGGCATCTCCTGGGTAACTTTCGGAACAAGGATTACTTTGAGTCGATGCACCCCATTCAAAGCCGAATCCACGGTCTAGATCAACACCTCGACAAAATCGAAGATTGGTTTGTTGTCTATTCTTGCGCCATAAACGGTCGTTCTCCCAAGTATACACATATCCATCCACATTGATAGTAGGAATGAGGACAAAGTCAAATTCCTGTAGAAGCTTTGTAATAGCAGGCGATTTTCCATAAGAAGTAATCAAAGACCAGGCAGTATATGTAACGGAGCTCACGGAAATCCATTCTCGAGCATGGAATCCACCGGATAAAATGATAGTTTGCCGTGGCTTGAGATTCTTGGAAGGTAGATTTGGAGATACACCAATCCTTAAAGCTGGGATGTCGCGACCTTCGTAAGAAGTTCTAATGCTGATCATTCGAACGTGTGTTGAGAACATGGAAGACATGAGGCGCATCCATGGTACAATGACGGATAGTGGTTGATAGTTTTGAAAGAATACGTTGTCCATCCCATCGACAGTACTGGTTCTCAAAGCTGGGGTGAATGCTTTTTCGACATGTTTCGAAGGAAAAGCTACATCAGCATATGCCGTCGATGGATACGATTGATAAATACTCTTCGCCAAGTCAGGCATTAGATAAGAGTATGAAGTCTGTAGAGATTTCGGCAAAAGGCCAAGTAAGGAGGGGATCTTTTTCATCAGTTAGCACTTTGATAACAGTAAAGATTGTTTCACGTACATCATCTTCTCTCAAATGAATATCCGCCCAATTACTTGTGAACTCCCAAACATCTAGGAAAAGCGTATCTGCAGCTTCTGCCAAAGCTTGTTCCTCCGCTGGCGTAGTGAGATTGAATCGAAGTACCTTATCGCCGCCATATTTTGCAAGTAAAGTCGCTGGGAGTTGGATATTGGTAGGTCGCGACACACTCCCTGGTACATTGGGTTTCTTTGCGACCTTTGGGGGAAGACGGAAGATCTTTTCTATCGCAGTATCACGCAGCCAGTTTAATTTGGGGAGTACATTGCGGTATTTAATGCCCGACTCTTCCTGTGGAGGATATCGCGGGGTTACAGGTGATAAGTGAGCATGACCGTCCGTAGCCCAAGGTGCTGCGACGACATACGGGATACAAAGGAGAATTGACACCAGAAGAATGAACAATGATAATGTCGAGTGAGATTGCGACATCATTAATTTCGCATTTAGGGATTGATTGAAATGTCAACAGACAGTGAAGATTGTGAGGTTGTGGGTCGTGCTTGGAATTATATTTGAGATGATTCGTAGGAGAGATAAAATAAAGATTTTAGGAGGTGGATAGTACTAAATGTTATTCAGGCCTAGAAGGTTGCCTGGTTCCTGGAACTAACAATTGGGTAAGATGAATTTCAGAAAGATTGTAATTTTTGTTGATAAACCAAAACATCAGACGGCACAGGAACAATGTATCAGTTTGATATGTCGTATTGATTGTACGATTTCCACAACTGTTATATTATCTGGCAGCCATTTTCAAACATAAACTCCTACCTAGTATGCTTTCAGCCTCTTCTATCCCATCCATCTCATCATCTAGTCAAATATGTTACAGGCTATCTGTGGCAACACAGAAATGACCTGTAACCACCATATGTCAGTACATACCAAGTACGCAAACCTCAATAAAACAGTATTGAATTCCCACCATAGAACTTTCATCAAGCATCTTCACTTCCGACGGCGTAAGAAGAAGCGTCCAATACATTATCCCAATAATCGTCGAAGTTGATGTATATAATTTCGTCACCGATTGAGATCCAAAAGATTCGAGGAGTTGTTGGAGAGGATGTGTTCCGTCGGTAGGAAAACCATCTACTGGGTAAACCACCCATAAATCTGTAGATCTGATGTTTGAGGTGATACCTGGAGACGACTTTGAATCCGTGGTTTCATCTAGGGTTTGCGCTTTGTCCATTGAAGCCATTGTATGTAGTGTACGGGTAGTGTGAAATGGTTTTAAAGTGACGCGTGGTATTTGTCGTTCATCGAATTGTCTAGATTTCTCTTGACAATGCTCGGGGTGATGCTATCCATTTTCTCCGTACGAACCAGCTAACCGGGAGTTGGTTTACATGGTACCTTATCATAAACGACGGCCCTTATCTTAGAGGATGCTTGTGAACGAATGTATTGTTCATTTGGCATCTGACTGAACTCTACATTAATAGATTTGAAACATTGAGAGATGATAGACTGGACACTTCATTACTTCATGCCAATAATTGCTTTTTCTGAATACACTGTCTCACTTAATTGGTTTGCGATTCACTCAGAATTATCTACTCGTCTTCAATCGGATTCATTGTTAGTGAATCAATTGCCATTCATTCATCTCGTATCTTTGTTATATACGTATATACATGATTCTTCTTACGTAGATCAGATATTCAGCTGTGTACGTTGGCTGCATTGACTGGTTGAAGGAAGGGTTACCGCATGGAAGAACATTCTGGTCATCAATATTCTATGGAGGGCCAAGAAATGCGTTGTAGGTTACCTTGATGAAGATTTTTGATGGTGGCTGGATGATTGAATTGTCGATATGGCCAATTGGATGGTAATGACCGGTCTTTCATCTGCATAGAGATATATCATATGCAGAGTGTACAGATATCTGGTTTGGTGCTTGCTCGTCTCGTTTTGCGTTTCTCATCTCATACGACAGAGTTGATCTCATACGACAGAGCAGAGAGGGGTAAGCAGCTTATCGTGAAAGAGTGGCTGGGCTGATGTAAGAAGAATGTACTTTGCAATAAATGGTGACGAAAAGATGAATCCATCTCAGGTGTCTCTCAGATGTCCCTCGGATATCCCTCAGATGTGCCTTTGACAACATCTCTCAAAATGTATGAGCGTCACTTTTCCCACGAGGGATTCCGATTCCAACGGTTCATTAGGGTTTTTTTTCTTCTTCTCCCACCATGCAGATCATTCAACGCTTTAGAACATTCCACCATCCAAAATAGAAGCTCAAGGACAGCTCAAGCCTAACGCAGCATGATCTAAAAATAACGCCGACTGCTTGATTCTTCTAGAAAAACGGTTGGCCCCATCCCATGCACTGGCTCACTGGCTCACTGGCTCACTGGCATCCAGACGACGGGTGGACTGACTGCCCGAGACGACCTTATAGGTATCGCTATCGGTTTTGCCCATGTCCAGGAAATTGCATTGTGGAAGTATCAAATTTTATTGATCCATATAACAACCACTTGGACCAGATGGTAATCTTTACTCTAATATGGTCGTATGGGGTATTGCAAAAGTTAGGTTTATATGTTTCAGAGTATTCTCCAAAGTGTAAATCTTTTTTGGTCGAAAGGGGGAAATGATCATTGTTGTTTGGTGAAGGATTTTTTGGGAGATGTGCCATACCTAGGTCCTCTGAGTCTTTTCGTCTCTCTAATAGCACACAGACAACTTTAATATTTTCTCTCTCTAATTTCTCCATCTAATAGATAGCACACAGACAGCCTTAATATTTTCATCTTCAATACATGGTGGATAAGTTTTAAACTTTTACTAAAGATGCTTCACACGCGCATGGCAGAAAGTACTAGCTAGATAGATCGGCCTGTATGTAGTAATGATAATAATAATAATAATAATAATAATAATAATAAGGTTATTTGTACATTTGTAAACACGAGTTCTGGGTATTGATTTGATTTGTAAGTTTGGAGTTTGATATTTGATACTTGATAGTTGATATTTGATATTTGATTTTTGACGTTTGATGTTATTTGTGTTTTATCCCTAGGTTGATAAAATTGTATATCTAGGTATCTATCGATCTATCTAGTAGAATTCAGTGACAGTGAGATATGTACTGTCTTCAAAACCTTGAAAAGTCTTTACTTAATAACAATAAAATGACCTACGATATTGATGTTACTCTACTTGATTCTTTTAATTCTCTGACCCAACCAAGTTTGCGTCATTCACCTCAGGGGAAAGGAAAAAAACCAAAAAGGTGGTTTGGGTGGGATTTTCAGTCTACCTGCTTCGTACTTTATTAGTATTACCTAGTCGATAACTACCTACCTAGGACCTACCGTAAGTACTAGATAAATAAAACTTACTCATAAATAGAATTTGTAAATTATTGATCCCATTCCATCTTACACCTTTTATCGTTCCTTCCTACCAAGCTTTTATTACGCTTTATTGATGTTTTCATCCGAGTCTTGCTTTTTTGAATTTTATATGATTTGTTAAAATTGATTTGATTTGTTCACTCGTATCTTACTTTTTGTTCTTCCCTCTCCCTCTCCCTCTCCCTCTCTCTCTCTCTCCCTCTCTTCCATATTTACTTTTTCTCGACGTATTATGCCAATTGCCCATTATCCATTATCCATTATCCACCAACCACCAATTACCCCCCCAGTCCAGAACCTCAGAACCCCGTTTGGTCCTTTCCCTCTTATCCACTTGTTACGACTCTCCTACTTTCCCAAGGATATCTTCCCTACCATATCAGCCTCATACGAAGGGATACACAACTCTTCAAACACCCATCACCAATTCAATCCTACACTCCATTTATTTGCAAATGTGATTTTTTTTCTTCAGCTGAAACAAGAATAATCATCTTGCTTCCTGATTATCCCTTGGGGTAGGATCAATGTTGTTCGACGTTTCTCCAAAATGCCATTACTACGTCGTCGTGCTGCTGCCAGCGATGCTGAAATGCGACGACATAGCTTCTTTCCTGTCGATTCAAATACTTTAAATCCAATTCTCGATACCGAGCTTCCAGATGGCAGAGCGAGTGAACAAATGCCACGACGTCCTTCGCCTGGAGATTTCCCTTCAAATACCGCAGAACCAGGAACAATGGCATCGTTACCCATGTTAGTTAGACCTGCCACAGATTATCCTGCTGCGCTTCAGCGATCGGGGTCACCACCGATACAGGAGGAAACTTCGAAACATCGTCGCTTCTCTATGTTAAGGTTTCGACATGCTTCCGACTCACAATTGTCCACAAGGTCGCGACTACAGGCTCAGAGTTCAATAGCGGAAGATGCTCCTCCAATACCTCAGCGCAAGTATTTTTCCATTTGATGTCATTCCTCTTGATGTTATTCCTCAACATTGAGAGGCACTTAATTTGTTCAACGATTTAATTTGACCAAAGAATTGCTTGCTAGGTCTACCTTCTTGGCATAGTGCTGACAGTATCCCAGCCCCAGAGATTATCACCACGGCTCCAACCATGGATTTCAATGGAGGACGCCCAATTAAGAAAAAGTCGCGGGTTAGACTTCCCGGCCGTACCAAATCGACGGCTGTGAATAACAATCGACCGAAGCAACAAGAGCAACCACCATTACAACCAGAAGATACATCGGATATCGAAATGCTCTCGAAGAAAGAACGAAGAAAGACAATGTCAGAGTCGGGACCGAGCAATAAAAGCCGTGTTACTTTTGACGAACCAAATCGCCCAATGACCCATGGCAATGGTGGCTCACCTCCTGCATATGGAGACGAAGCGTCCTCGGCATTGGCTCTGCCAGTAAATAGACTTTCTGAATCTTCAAGATCAGATGCAAGCTCGGGTGAACATGGAGTGTATGCAACGACCACCACAACCACGCATACTGTCCAAACAACAACAACCTTCTTTCGTCTTCCTCGCAGGAAGAAGCCCGCTCCATTGTTCGATCTTAGCCATCTTCCACAAAAGTCTGCGCAACACGATGCTTCAAATTCGCTTTCCGTCACGAGATGCCCCACTGCTCCTTCATCCGACTCGGTTCGGGCCACAACCCCCAAATCATCGGACGACTTGACGCCACAAGGTTCTCATTCTCCATTCCCACCGTCTCCGTCTCACACCCCTTCCTCTCCCACTGCTTTGATGAAGACATCGTCGGGTCTAGGTCGACCGGGCACCCCCCTATTACGACAAGGTTCCACTGCGTCATCTTCGAGATCGTCACCTACCCGTTCCAGATTAACGCTGCGCGGTCGTTCATCCACTTTGAGCTCTTTGAGGAATGCACCAAATGAAGACTCTTTACCGACACCTACGTTACCATCAACCAGGACTTCTACATCCACTGGCAGGAAAAGTTTTGGCGATTTGTTCAATCTTACAGCTCGATTGCGCCAGAATCCCGAAGCGGGAAATAATTCGGGACCAACCACCCCTGCTTCCAATACTTCGAAGAACAATTCTATGCAATTGAACCGAGAAGAGGCTATCATTCTGCCGGAACGATACGATGATGATACACCAGCTAATTATTTAGTCAGGCTTGAAGAGGCGGTTAGCCGGGGTGTTGTAGCTAGTGTATTGTCGAAAGGAACGGACTCTTTCTCACAGGCTGTCCTTCGTAGCTATATGAGAGGATTTGGTTTCTTTGGAGATCCTATGGACATGGCCATTCGAAAGTTGCTCATGGAAGTTGAGCTCCCGAAGGAGACACAGCAGATTGATAGGTGTTTGCAAGGCTTTGCTAACAGGTATCATGAGTGCAATCCTGGCATCTATGCATCTCCTGACCAAGCCTACTTTATCGCCTTCTCACTTCTCATTCTACATACAGATGTATTCAACAAAAATAACAAACATAAAATGACAAAGGCAGACTACATCAAGAACACCCACGGCGAAGGAATCTTTGACGAAATTCTGGAATGCTTTTATGATAACATTTCATATACACCCTTTATCCACGTGGAAGATGACCTAGATATCAATGGCGAGAGAATAATACCCCACAAAATGAAAAAGAAGTCGAAGATGCTTCGGGGAGGTGGCGATCCTAACAAACGTCCCTCGAAAGAACCAGTTGACCCTTATACTTTGATTCTTGATAGCAAGCTTGATACTTTGCGCCCCAATTTAAAGGACGTCATGCATCTTGACGAACATTATAGTTATCTCGGCACTGCGCCGTGTCTGAATCTACAGAATTTACAGAAGACATTCTTCAAGACAGGTGTTTTACAGATTGTTTCGGCCAGATCACGACCAGATGCCTTCATGTCGGAGAAAACTGTTACAAATCCCGAGGAAGCACAAGCCGGCATCGTGGATATAAAAATCACCAAGGTTGGTTTGTTATGGCGAAAAGATGCAAAGAAGAAGAAGACTCGCTCTCCGTGGCAGGAGTGGGGAGCTATTTTAACTGGTGCTCAATTGTACTTTTTCCGAAATACTGCATGGATCAAAAGCTTGATGCATCAGCACGAGACGCATATTAAACAAGGTCACGATGGCACGCCTGTCATTTTCAAGCCCCCACTAGAACAATTCAAACCTGATGCATTGATGTCAACTGATGACGCAGTTGCTCTAGTAGATTCTACCTACAAGAAGCACAAGCACGCTTTCGTCTTTGTGCGCCATGGAGGATTTGAGGAAACTTTCTTAGCCGATAATGAAGATGAGATGAATGATTGGTTGGCTAAGCTCAACTATGCCGCGGCGTTTAGGACTGCTGGAGTTCGTATGCGTGGTGTGGTCGGGGGCAACTACGAAGGGCAACGTAATCGAGGTATCCGTCGACTAGATAGTGCAAACGATTCTACCAAGTTTATTCAAACACCTTCTGGTGAGGTTTCTATAGTCAGTGGAAAAATCGACAACAAGATGCAGGACGATATTTTGGCCGCACGTCGCCAAATTATGCTACAAAAAGTGGTTGAAGCCGAAGAAAAGCTTACCGTGGCAGTGAAACAGTTAGATTCTCAACTTCGAAATGCTCGCCATTTACAAATTCTAGCCCCAGTTCAACAAAAGACGAGAGAGCAAGTTTTGTCAGCTGCAGCTCGCATGGCTGCTCAATTGAAGTGGGGTAGAATGGAAATCTGGCGCTTGAAGTGTCACAGGGATATTTTGATTTTGGATCTTGATGAAGAAAAAAACATGGAAGGAGATTTTGCGCAAAAGACAGATTCAAACGGAGATACACCATTATCCGCACGATCTGCTTTGAACCGTTTGCAATCCAAGGCAAGTAGCTTAGGGCCGCAAGGCACGCCAAAGTCACCTACGTTAGACTCCATGACTCGGCCTTCTACGTCCGGTCCATCGCTTTCGCCGTCAACAGAGAAAGAACACACAGTGGATGACTTATTTCAAGCAGCACCAAACTCGATGCACAAAGCTCAAGCATCTTGGGAACTTCCACCTCTGACAATCAACGAACAGGCTACACGTAAGCCTTCGGTTTCCAGTGTTGTACCCCCAAGTCCCAGTCTTGCCACGATGCCATCTCGTTCTAGTTTGAATCAAGCTCCGACCTTGAGCTCTAAACCTTCGGATCCGAATCTCGACGCTGCGGAGCAATCTGTTCTTGAACAAGCTGGATTGGTCGATTTAGACATGACGAGCGAAGAGAATAGAGAGCAATCAACCGACAAGGACAAGTTTGGCAAAGGCAAAATTCGTCGCAGTATTCATCAAACCTTACGCGAGGCGCATGTTCCAACGCATCACCGTAGCCGAAGAGGCAGGGACTCGAATTCTAGTGCTGGTATGTCAGATGAAGGCACTACAGATGACATACTGTCTCGTGGATCTGGAAGCTTCGTTGTACATGGCAAAAAGGCTTCAGTCATCACATTCGGGACGGAACTTCAAAGCATGTCACCAGAAGAGCGCTTACGTCTTCGTAAACAGCCTCACAAGGAAGACTCTGAAGCAACATCACCTGCTACTATCGATGACGACTTCCATTCCATACTTGCTGAACCAATTGAGTTTCACCAGCGCCACAATTCAGCTGCAAGCACAAGTACAGCGACTGCCAGGAGTTTTCGGGAATTGCATAGGAAATATTCCTCTCAACACTCAGACAAACCTCTAAACCTTGCCGTAACTGTAGATGACGACGACGAAGCGGCAGTAAGTATGTCTGACGGTCGACGAAGCCCATTGCCCCCAGTCGAAGACGAAAACGAAGACGAAGATTCAAGTAGTAACGACAGAACAAAATTCTACACACCGGATCCCTCACCTCGTGTAGCCGAGTTTGATGAGCATTCGCTAGTTGAACCGAATCCACAGCACGAAATTGAACATATCGATTCGAATGAGCGGCTACCAAGTCCTACTCTTCAAACAGTCGGTGCTTGATCCGCCATGTTTTATAAATGGTAAAATGCCAACACAACCTTTCCACACATCCACACAGCATTTTCATATTATTGTTCTTGTCTCTTCATTGATTTCGGCGAAATTAAAGCATAGCGCGCATTCAACTTTTCTAACGACGATCCTTTATATATCCATTTCTTGACTTGCGGCGGGCTCTTTTACAATACCTGGGATGATTGATATTTTCGGGGAGCGAAAAGGGAAGGGATCTTTTTTTCGCAAGAATTAAAAGTATTTGATAGTTCATTTTTTCGGTAGTACCTTTTTAGTTTTTACTTGGTTTTTTGTTTTCCTTTTTACTGAAGTTTACACTTGTTGTAGTGGTTATTTGGGACACATACTTTTGAAAGCATTTATAGTGCGTGTGTATACTAGCGGTTGGCATGGGTAGGGATGGTGGATAGGGTGATTGGGAGGGAAAGGGAAGCAAGGGCTGTAAGATGTATCGGGTTAGGATCCATATATTTCCATGTGAAGGGGTTGTCTTATGGTATGGCACATTGTTTCAGCTGCTGAGGTTATGGGCCGGATTGGCGTTTTGGGAATGGGGATGTGTTCGCTTTTTCTTATAGAAGAGGGTGGATGCGATGGGAGGTGAGAATTGGGAGGCCGGAGGAACGAGATGATGAGGGAAGAGGGAAGAAATTAGGCGTGGAATGACAAGGTATGGATGGATCGATACCTGGTGAGAGGAAATGGGAGAGTGAGGAGGATGGAAGTGGAATGGGATCGGATAAGAGGGGATGAAATTAAGGGAATGGAATGGAATGGTGTCGAGTTGAATTAATATCGGAGCAGAGTGGGGAAAGTAAGAAGAGAAAGGAGATAGGAGATAGGAGATATGAATATCAATGATGATTCATACATGTGGTCTTTTATTTGGAATGTTGATTATGGTTGTGACTGTGAACTGCATTTGATTGATTGATTGATTGTGCTTTGGATTTCTTAAAAAAGGGTTTGCGAGAATAGAAATGAAAATTGGGAGGATTTGTGTGTATGTGTAGCTTTATTGATATGTATATCTATCAATGGTAATGATGATGAAGATATGTGATCCCATCTTTATAGATTATAAGAATACTTTTTATGATATTTTTTCTATATCTACGCGACGTATATCCATCATATCACGTTCTCACTCACTCACTCACATCTCGCAGTATATACTTTTCCAGGAAATGCAGAGATTGGATTGCGGAGAGTACATTACATACATATATTACATTACATGTATATGTATACGTATATGTATTCCAAATTCCGTATTCTCCCACCGCCACGTCTACATCTCCAATCTGCAAACTCCAATTCCCTCTTCTAAATCCTCTCTTCATCTCTCTCTACCTCTTCCCCTTCTTCTTCTTCCCCTTTGCGCCACCAGCCCCACTACCCGTTACAACCTTGCTCCCCGGCGCCTCAACACCCTCTAGCGCATCTTCTCTCACCACACCTCCCTGCGTCGCATCCAACGCCTTCTTCTTCCCCTTCTTGCCTTTTGGTCTATAGGAGCTGCGATCCTTGAGCGGTAACCACCTCTCCGGATCCATTTTTTTGCCCTCCTCGAAATCTTTGGGTAATTTTGATTTGCGCGTTCCTATCGTCTTTTGCTTTTTCGTCGGGTCTTCGTTTTCTTTTTCTTTTTCCTTATCATCTAGAGTGCGTTTCTTGGATGATTCTTTAGATGTAGCGGATGTGGTTTTG
This sequence comes from Botrytis paeoniae, assembly GCA_004786145.1. Taxonomy (NCBI): domain Eukaryota; kingdom Fungi; phylum Ascomycota; class Leotiomycetes; order Helotiales; family Sclerotiniaceae; genus Botrytis; species Botrytis paeoniae. Next base: position 227,175 of record PQXI01000009.1, on the reverse strand, counting down.
GAGGTCCAGGTTGGGATACCCGAGGATTCGAGATCTTCGGCGTTGATGCCGGAGATGAGTTTGGGGATTGGGGTGAGCGTGTCGATGTCTGAGGAGATTTTGGAGAAATCTGAAGATGCGTATGAGGCGACGCAACCGGCGATTGCGACGCGGTCTGTGGGATCTTGAGAGCGGAGGGAAGAGAAGATGTCGCCTGCTGCTTTGGCATCTTCGGGGTTGGAAGATTCGAGGAGGGAGATGCCTGCTGCGTGGAAGAGGGATGGGGAAGGTTTTGATTTCTGTCGCCAGTATGAAGCTGCTTTTTCGAGCTCGGGTTTTATAGGGGTTCTGCGGCCGGTGGATCGATAGAGGGAGATGAGAAGGGCTACTAGCCCTGGTGCAAATCGAACATCTTGATCTGAGGGATTGGTAGATTCTTCTAAACGCTTAAAGAATGCTTCCAGGAGGGAAATTGCAGGGGCAGGATTGTCCGTCGATACGTAAAGTTGGACAATGGTAAGGATCAATCCAACATCATTTGGTCGCTTCTCGAGAAGTGATAAAGTTTGCTTTAAAGCGGCTTTTCCGATTTTGTCTTCGGCATGAGCTGCAGCGTTGAGAACCGAAAGGCCGTTGATTGATGGTGAGATGGTTGGTGATGAAGAGGCCGAGATCTTTTTTAATGTAGATTTCGCTACGCCCCCATATTTCAACGCCTGTAACTCAACTGTATAATGATTTCGTTCCAAGATGTTCGCTTGATGCTCAAAATGCTTCTCTCGATGCGATAAGGTGGGCACTGAGTCGAAAACTCGTTTCAAAAGGTATGTGTTATCAATTCCGGTCGATGTAGCTAATACATTATTTTGTGCAATAATTTTGGTTTGAGGTTCTGGTACACTGTAGGGGTCAGCTTCAAGCTCAGTAAACATGTTTAGCATACATACTCAGCGAGATTGATCATCTTGGTCAATGACTTGGCCTCTTCAGTTTTACCCAATTTCGTCAGCACATATGCCTGTTGTACCATAATAGGCAAGACTTCTGCTCGCTTTTCATCATCACTTAATTCGTCCAGAGCCTCACACAGATCCCTTGCCCGCTTCAACAGGAAATTTCCCTTTTTATAATCTCCCTTCGCGATGTACCCGCAGGCAACATTATACGCCGTCTCGAATGCCTCGAAATCTTCGTTTTTGCTCTTCAATTCACTTTTCTCGCCTTGCCATGCTAATTGCACATCCACAGCCAGTCCATTGATCCTCAGATCCATATATTCATCTCCAGCTCCCGCACTTTCTACTAGGTGCTTGTAAAGCTCCTCCGCATCCGCAAATCTCTCGGCACGATATGCGACTTGCGCAGCAACATGTTTCAAACCCCTACTATTACCTCCTTCACAAACTTTCGCTGCATCTGCCAGTTTGCCTGTCTTATACAGAGCATAAGCGCGCTCCAAAACACATTGAGAAGCCAATTTATCTCCACCATCATCGAGCGCTTTTAGTGCATCGTCGTATCGGTCGAGTTTAAGGAGGGCAACGGCGCGGGTATGTAAGGCATTGGAGTCGAGCTTAGAACTCTTTAATACGTCATTTGTAGCTTTGAGTATTTCATTATGGTCCGTAATTGAGGAATCGCGAAGGAGTGCGCTGAGGGTTGCGGTATGGCTGGCCATTGTTGGTATTAGAGTTGTTGAATGTAGGGTAATACTGTAGCCATGCAGTATGGAGATGGTGTCAACAGCTTGGGGTAGTGGGGTGCAAGGAGGGAGGTGGACTTAAAAAATAACCGACATCGATCGCCTGTTAGTGTGGCAGAATTTCACCGCTTTGTTAATCTATTGCACGCGACACAGAACCATACTCGACACACAATTCTCTAGATAGTACCCAGATATCTTTCAATGTTCTAATTCAGACTTGACAACCAAGTGATCTCGCAGGCTCATCTTTATAATAGGAGCGTTCTTGAATATAAGGTACTATTATATTAATCGTACCGTCGAATACTTAGATTGTTGCAGGCTTCAGATCCTCCAAAACACATTTCAATGTCCCAATTCAGGCTCAACAATTAGTAGCTGTTGGGGGTGAACTTAGGTAGATTAGGTGCTGTGGTATTTTCATTCTAATGTGCGGTTCATATCGCCATAGTTTGTTCAATATAGCAGCATATTCAGAACTTTCATGCAAAGCTTTTCAATCAAAATGTTCAATCAAAAGAACTGAATACCCAGTGGGTCGATTCTTTCCGATGGGTTGGGAGATTCTGATCAACTCAAAGACGTTAATCGTTTGAGGGATTCTATTGAGTTAAAAGATTGAATTCAGCAGATAAACTCGAACGAGTTGAGAGATTCAAATCGACTGGGATATCCAAATGAAGTGAGAGATCACAATAAAAATAAGTAATTGAAAATTCAAAGTCCATGAGCAGCTTCGTGCAAAAATGCCAAGAGATTGTCGTAGTCTTGCTAATTGAAGGTTCTTATCCCTTTCGGCTCCACGGGAGCATACAGTTGTGTTTTCTCATGTGTTTTCTCTTTGCTCCCGCAAATTTTAATAGCCAGGGGCCAAAATTTTGCATTTTGTGGTCTTTCCCATGGAACTTCATGGGGTGCCACTGGCTCTTCTTCAGATTGGCGAGTGTTTGCATTCCTAAAATACTTAGGTGGTAACCGGATGGTAATTTGGGTAGGGCAGCTTGCGTCTCATCGCGACTAGTGTGCGGTTATGAAATGACCGAGAGTCGAGAGAAATGTGAGGAGAGACTAGAGGAGCACGACCGGGGTGAACATCCTCATCCGTCTGCGCTGGGCAAGATATGTCGCAGTGCTCTTTAGGCATTCTGGCTGGCGATAGTTCTGCGACTACATGCTCTCAGTCAATGCCTTTTCCCTGCTACTGCTGGGCGGTCCGTCTTTGGTACGACAACCAAACTTCGTCATCTGATGGTATTTTAAGACATTTGCCGGCTTCTGTTCTATTGTGAAAGGATTTATCTCGATATGCCCTTTCTCGCTTAGCGACCTCTTGCAAAGCGATATCTAGCTGTTCAGCAACTGTTTACAACGATCTATCATCGAAAAACTCAAATTCCATCTTCAGTATTTTTAACAAGCGTTGCGCTTCTCTTACTCTCGTTAGGTTTGTCTCACTCGATGTCGCCGACAAGTACCCGTCCCACTAAATTATGGCAAGGAACAACGAATACAATAGGAAATCCAGGAAGCGCGTACTTTCCCCCTTTGGTGATATTATCGTCGAAGATCAGAGTAACGGCCTCATGTGATTCAGACACTTCGGTGTAAAACATCCCGTTTTCAAGTTCTGGCTTCAGTTTCCCCTGTGGGTTAAGATTTACAGCGACGCAAAGTTTAAAAATTGCAGTGAATGGTTTTTGGTTTTGGCCCTTCTCATTGCCGGTCTTAATTCGTGACGGTATCCCGGGCGCAAAAATACTTCAGCTCCTTCTCGCATCTTCAAATTGAAATCGAGCGTCTTAGCAGTATTGAAGACTTTGCCACCAAGCAATGATGTCAAGTTGTGCCAAAGACCTTTGGAAAGTCTTAATATTATCGAATGCTTTGTGAGAAGACTCGGACCAAGTAGCAAAATCTCCTGGAATAAATGCGCTGAGGTGGCACACTAGATTGGTGACATCCCCAACATCGTTCTTTACGTACGTGGTAAGGCAGTTCTTGCCAGCCTTGTTTTGAGCATTTTCAAATATACTCATGAGACCTCCGTACTTGAACAGAACTTTTAGGAAGCTAAGAGGGGTTGGACTTGTAATGGATTCGTTTACTACGGATGAGGATCTACTTGCGGTGTAGGAGTAAGAGACTGGTCTTTCGTCACTCTCGGTGAGAACAATGGTACGCAGGTGCGCTACATAAATGGGTTAGCACACAAGTGCTCCGCTTAAAATCTGTCTCTGTATAAGAGCTGTCTTTAGCCAAGTAGCCAGTATCATAATTATGAATGCGTACTGCATTTACATCGAGTTGAGAGCTTTCACGATGCATCAATGAGCACGAAATTTCTGTAACACGATGAGCATTCATGGTGTATATGTTGAACTCTGTCCGAATCACCGTGAAGCAACCCTCAAGAAATCCAGCTTCCGCTCAAGGGGAACAATCCTGCCCTGCTGATCAACTTAATCTTACCATTTGCATGATGCAAGAATTATGAGTTTACTACGCCGCTGGTGACTTGCATACTTTTTGAATCTTGTAATCTGTGCTAATATTCCCAAAAATCAGTTTTGTATGTATATCCGGGCCTAGAAGACGCATGATCCTCATTAAACATAGATATGTTTGATTTCAGTCTATCGTGCTGTACACTACACCCGTGAAACCACCCACTCCCCCCTTGATACTGCAACTGCAATGATACTGTCATGCATATCCATGTACTTAGCTTTAAGTCATTCAATAATTCAATTGGGGAGAGATCATGGAAAGATTCTGTTCTAAATTTGAAGTAATGCTACACAGAACCTCCTACTTATTATCTTCCATACATCATCAGTTGTATAGACTAATTCAGCCAAATGAAGTAATGACCGGATGTTCGCATCTTCTTCACTTTCCACAACTGTAGAAATAGATTGCACTTACAGAGCTAACGACAGTGGAGTCATGACTCCTGGAGAGAAATAGCTACCGAGTAGTGAAGTTCTACATAGAAGATGGCAAAACTTGGGAGACTAGGGAAAACTTAATTGGACTAATCTATCAGGGAAAGACTGGCTGTCCTGTCAGAGGCGGTCTTGGAGAGATTTAATCGCAGCTGAAAGATAATGGCCTGGCTGGGTATTGTCCAGAAGAAACAAATGCAATGCGAGAATCGCAAGCATAGATGACTATTTTGGAGGAGTAGGAACATGATAATAATGAAGAGCAATTAGAATCAATGGCATATTTAGGAAGATTGAGACCGTTAGAGGGAAGTAATGAGATGGGAGAGAGGGGGGCTGGATCAGAAGGAGAATTTATAAGAAAGGAGAGTATGATTGGAAGATTGACAGGGGAGATAGGAGTAGGCTTCTAATGTATTGATTTCAATCACAGAAATCCAAATTAGAAGCCAGCGATATCTTCAACCCTGTGCATTCCAAAGCTATACACAAAAGAACAGGATTCATTCCTGCATTTCAACTTTCACGTAACATACAATATCAGAAAACTCAATCAATCCACAATCCTCTCTATAAACCCCAGAAACAATCCTCCCATACATCACAACTCCAAGAACTCTCCTACTAAGAATATAGATCCACAACTTCAAAATCCGTGTACATATTCCCAACAATTAATTAATTGACGATCAAAATATCATAAGATGACTAATCTTTGCGTATTTCGTATTCCCATCCTAAACAACAAAATATCGTGTTCTCTTCCCAAATCCGTACAAGAGCTAGCAAGGGTGCATAATTCCAGGGTCAATTAGCGCGCTTTTGCATGGATCAAACGCTTTAAGATAGTCGGCAGTATATTTAACAGAACTTCACGGCATTTAATGAATTAAACGATTTTAGAGTTTTCCGCAAGCCCAACCCATAATGAGCTAAAATTATTAATCTTTGCTAGATTTGTACGAATTGTGCGAAAGAATACTTCGTACGGTACTAGTATATCGAATCTAATCAGAAATTTTATGAATCATGACTCTGAATATTCGGCTGATGGGGTGTATTTTCGCTAATTAAGGGGCATTGCTGGATAGAAGTTACGAGTTAAAAATGCTTATTAAGATGATGATATCATTTAACATGAATATGCTTAATATTGCCACTTCTGATTGAAGAACACTGGAGCGGAAAGTGCTGCGTGTTTTACATTCTTTTGTCAAGACTTCTAGCAAGTATGTGAATCTATTGCGAACGCGATCAGATAGGTCACTTATCCCGGCACCAATACTCCTTTCTGAAGTTTGCACGATAGCATGTTCCGATCATCACATGAGGATTATTGCCGAGAAAACAATATCAACAAAAAATTCCGCAACCCATAAAAATATATTCATGAATCATAAACTGCTCTCCGTCCCTAGACACAGTAATATCCCCCATCTAACCCCCAAAATCTTATCATTTCATCTAAACCGCCTCATCGGCCGCCACACTCTCATAAGCTCCGCCATCATCTCCGCCCCTCCTCATCTCCATTCTCGAAGGCGTCTCGTACATCTTCGTATAATTAACCACCTGACCTCCCAGCATCGCCGCACCGTTTTCTCTCTTCCCAAAAAGTGGCGCTGGATCACACCAGAAATCTTTACAGTTTCCGATGCAACCGCGGGAGAAGGGATTTTGAGGTGCCCGGCGTCGGTTTTTGCTTCCTTCGTAGCCATGAAAAGCGGTTTCAACAAATGTGTCCACACCTAGGATTTTCTTCCACTGTGCGAAACAGCCGGCTTTGTGAGCGTGATGATGGCCGTGGCCACCTGGTGCGTGGGTTGGTGGTAAAGCAGGATCGGGACCAAGTCCAGCGTTTCCAACTTGACCCCCTGATCTTGATGTGGCGCCAGTGGTGAGAGCATTGGTTATGGCTTGGGAAGTTTTGCCTCCAGCGTGTGTACCGCGCATGTTTTCCCAAGTGGTCATGGCTCTTGAGATCTGGATCAATTGGACGAATAGTAACATAGTAACCCATGTCAGCTGCAAGATTGCCCATAATACCAATACTAAAGTGTAAGAATCCGAATTAACAATCCCACATAGTGTAGGTGAAAGAAAGTTGCACTCCTGCTCGCCCTTTCCAACGAAGCCTTCAAAGTCTTAATCTCAATTAGTATTGATTTTAAGAAAAAGATTAGATAGACACTTACATCCGATAGCAACTCTAACTAAGAAGATAATTCCGAGTTCCAAGCACACGAGATAGAGGAAGAAATGTCTATGATTATTGACACCGACACAGTTGTTAATCCAAGGACAGTGACTAGGTCGCCATGTTAGTAATCCTTTTCAAAAAAAAAGGTGTATAAAATGAGCTTACTGGTCATGCTTCGCTACGCATCGGTTGCATCTCCTGCAATGCTTACTTCTCAGGGGCTGGCGAACCATGCAATGAACACAGAAATTTTGCTCATCAAACTTCCACACACTCAATAATTCATCAATTACAGCCTTTTGCTGGGTCAAGCCGCCCAGCTTTGGAACATGACCTGGCTCGTACACCATTGAACAAAAGTAGAAATATCCAGTAAGACTGTAAAAGGCGAAAAATAACAGGTTGGAGAGCGGATAAGTGCCATAGGTAGCTAACATTGTCAGTATAGATTCCCATAACAAAAGGGGTTCTCGGTCGCAAACCTGGTAACAAAGTTGTCATCCATCTAACACCAACCCAAAATAAGGTAGCAGAAAAGATTCCTGCAAGCCAAGGCTAAAATTACATAATCATCAGTGTTGCTATTGAAATTAATGTAGAAAGTCTTTTTCGACATACCGTTTTATGTAAATGCTTCATATCTGAAGGCGCATACTCTAATACCTGCTGGGCCAACCATTGTAATGAATACCCAAAGAACAATGCCATAGGCACACCAATAAATATTACCATTTGACTACTGATCATGATCATCGTCCAAAGAATTAGAAATGGCCATAAAAAGAAGAATCTGTTCATGAATGCGCGTTTATCCTTTAACAGCCATGATGACATGGGAAAGCTGATAAGAACCGGTTTGGCATCCTCGTCGTAGCCACACTCTGTAAGAGCTTTATGCCAAATTCTTTCCGTCTTCATCTCCTGAGCTGTGATGGCTGGGGTTTTGCCAGTCGAGGTTTCGGCAAATCTATCCGCTCCGTATTCAATTAATTTTTGTATGCATCCCTGAGACCCCTTTACCAAAGCCCAATGTAGTGCGGTGAATCCAGTTTCATCCGTGGCATGAACATCAGCACCCCATCTCAAGAACAAATCTACGCAACTCGGTAATCCCTTATATGCCGCCCACATTAAACAAGTATGTCGCTGGCTATCAAGCACGTCGACATTAATGTTTTGATGTAGAAGAAGAACGAGCAGAAATATATTCCCCTCGAATGTAGCCAGGTGAAGAATATTGTATCCTTGGACATCCGTGATCAGAGGGTCAGCGCCATTTTCCAGTAATAGGTGAACGATATAATAATGGCATCTTTGAGCAGCCCACATTGCTGGTGTAGCTACAGACTCTCCTCCTTTCTTATTCACGTCTGCGCCGGCTTTCAAGAGAAATTGGCACATGGCATACTGATTGTTAATAGCCGCCCACTGTGTGAATACATTAGTTAGGGAAATCTTGCACAATGGGAATCGAGTCGCACATGTAAAGGTGTTATGCCCTCGCCGTCACTATAAGTAGCATCAAATGTGCCATCATCGAACAGCCTTTCTACCGCTTGAATATCTCCTATTCGAGCGAGCTGCATTATATCCGCTGCGGGCTGTTCTGGAGGTGTCATATCCCCAAGCTCTACATGATTATCATCACTGAGAGTTGGCGCCACGACATTTGACTTTCCACTTGGCATTATTGGAGCATTTTTCTTCGAAGATTCCGTTCCAGAGGAGGGTTTCGAGTCTCCGAGGGCCATCTCGGGACCAAAGAAACTTGATTGAGAGTGTTCGAGGTGTCGAGGGAATGGAATCGGGTATGGTATGTGGAATATCAATCGTGAACGTTATGACAACATATACATAAGAATATAGTAAAGCAAAGAAGTCAATAATTAAGGAGAAACACAGTGCGTGAGAAATTTTATAATTGGAAGAGCTGACTAGTTGTATTCTCAGTCGCTTTCGATTGAAATTATATTCCTGCTTACATGGACTGGTAACCTTTCCTTTCCTTTCCCTTCCCAACTAGAGTGCATACAAGGCTGAGTATCCGTTGGTACTTTATTTTAGTATCTGGCTTGCCTTGTTGTGGAAGCGGTGACAGGGGTAAAGTCAATTTTCTTAGCACAGCTCAGCATGTGGAACCCCCTAAATTACATGCACCTACGACGTATCCGTCACCATAAAATAATTTCCATAGCCTTGTGAAAGAACAACACCACCATAAGGAAAAGACCACTTGCAATATCACCCCATCATAAACGTGGAGACTTTCTTTTATATGTACCTCACGTCTGCGGTACTTGATGAAAGTCGTCGATCCTCAAGTTTCTGAATAATAAGGTTCTTTTCTCCTTGGTCATGTCTTCTTCACAGGATTGGATTCATGCTCTTATGAACCCCTCGCCTTTGGGTTTGATCATTACAATTATCCTAGTCCTTTCGATACCGATATTCCTCCACTCTGTAGTATTTCGCGCAACTGGTTTCACATCTTTGCCCTCTATTGTGTTAATTGGACCAAGCGGCGCAGGAAAAACGGCACTTCTTACTCTTGTAAGTAATTCAGCAGAAGAGGCACTTGTCGCATGAGGTGAGTAGCCATCACAAACACTAATAATCGATTATAGTTCGAACGAGAGAATAAGCCTGCAACTACTCATACTTCACAAACAATTTCATCTGCCGAATGTTCTCTACCGGTTGATACAGTAGCTGCCTCGAATAAATATCGTTCAGTCAATGATCCTACCAATCAAGTTCATAAGAAATTCCTCTTAATTGACACTCCCGGGCATGGAAAACTGCGACACCATGCATTCGAACAGCTCTCAACTTCTCAAAATCTTCGAGGTGTAATATATCAAGTCGATGCTACTACATTGGGAGCTGGAGATGAGGGTCTAAGAGAGGCTGCCGATTATCTACACGATCTACTCCTCCTCATGCAAAAGCTCATGGATGGGAAAACTACCACAAAGGCACCTCAAGAACTACCAATACTCATTGCTGCCAACAAGATGGACCTATTCACTGCTCTTCCAGCCGCATTAGTTAAAAGTAGTCTGGAAAGAGAAATTACCAAAGTTAGAGTCTCGCGATCGAAAGGTCTACTTGATTCGGGAATGTCTACAGAGGAGGACGAAGATAAAGATGAATGGCTTGGAGAAATGGGTTCTACCGACTTCAAGTTTTCACAAATGGAGGAGTTCAACATTTCTGTTGAAGTAGCTGGTGGTAATGTAATTGGATCTGATGGTGGATCGGTTGATGCTTGGTGGAGGTGGGTAGCCAACAGATTATAAGCGAATGAAGCTTTTTCCGCATTCCACATTCTAGGTGCAGGATTCATCTAATACCCCTCATGAACCTTATCTTCACGAGTTCTTTCATGGGAATAGCTCATCACATTAATTGGGATGATAAAACTTCATTTTATAAGTATTTTAATGTTATTCTAATGAATTTGAGATGTCTTGACTACTTTATTATGAAGGGCTTACCTAGCTAAGCTCTAGCTGTTATGGTCACATTACATGATTCACCATGAAAGCTAGCAGTTCGCATTCTTTGTAACGTCATTACACCGTACAATAAAATTCAATTGAATCAATTCATCTCATATATATCCGCAATGGAAATTCTTTCTTTTTCAATACACGTTCTCTCATTCACTGAATTCATTTTTACCCCAGAAGACAACTTAATGAATAGTTGTTCTGGTCATTCACTTGATGGTCGTACTTGAGAACCAGCATCAAACTATAAATTATCAAGACTGGCTCGAATTAACAAAACACGCTCGAGGTTTTTGATCAACCAAAATTTATAAAAATGTCCTCAACAGTTCAATTTCCGCCAGCCTATGTATTTAAGTTTCTTCTCGGTGATAAAGAAATCAGAGAACTGGAAGATGGATTGGATGGATTTGGTGCTTTGCGATATACAATTCAAGAAGCCGAAGTGGGACTTACGAGAATTCCTACGAAGGCGAGAGTGGAATTTGAGTTGAGGAAATTGAAATTCATGACGGTTGATGTTACGAATATTGGGAACGTGATAGAAAAGTTAGAGGAAGAGGATGTTGGGGTGAAGGAGGAGATGGGGAGGAAGAGAAAAGCTGGAAGTGGAAAGAAGGAGCGAAGAAGTATTTTGAATGGTGATGGGAATGAAGTTATTGAGCTTAGTTCCGATGAAGATGAAACTGAATCCGAGGAAGAGGAAGAGGAGAAAGGGGAAATGGCTAGGAAAAAGTTGAAGTCAGCTGATGGTACAAGTTCTCCTGCTCCTGTTGGAAGCAATTATGGTCGAAATATTGTCAAAGTTCAAGACATCGGCAAAGTTTCAGATAACGTCAATATGCAGAATACTTTCAAGGTTTTGAAGATTGATTGGTATTTTGATTCAATCAAAGAAGGAATGTTGCTTCCCATAGACAAATACCTAATATACGAAGGACGACGAGTAACGGAGCCACCGAAATCTCTCCCCTCAGACCTCCTTACTCGCGCAGCAGCCTATTCAGGGGGATCTCCTAACCATAAATACAGTCCCCATTATCGACAGCAACAATCAAGCAAACCACTTACTCGGCCCACCCTCCTGGCTCAAACCACCTCCGAACACGACGACCCTTCACATTTCCCCCCATTACCAGAATATCTTAAAACAATCTACTCCTGCGAACGGCCCACCCCATTAACCTCTCCCAACGATCCCTTCATTAACCAACTCAAAACAATCAAGCTAAAACGTCTTCTAGACGGCGACCCCATCGGTGTTCGCGCCTACAGCACTTCTATCGCCTCCATAGCAGCCTACCCATATCCCCTGCGCTCACCCAACGAAATCATCCGTCTTCCGGGGTGCGATCAAAAGATTGCAAATCTCCTCCACCAATTCCTAAACACAGGAACCATGGACGAAGTCCTCGACTTCGAAAAAAATCCCCGCATGCAAGTCTTAAAAACCTTCTACAACATCTGGGGCGTAGCCGACATCACCGCGCGCGAATTTCACGATCAGAGAAACTGGAAAGATCTCGACGATATCGTGGTCGAAGGCTGGAACGATCTCAAACCGGTGCAGAAAATCGGAGTCAAATACTACGAGGAGCTTAATTCTACGATTCCTCGCTCAGAAGTCGAAGCCATTAGTTCTATCATTCTTTCTGGGGCGCGGGAAATAGATCCCGGGTATCAGATGGTTATCGTAGGGGGATATCGGAGAGGAAAAGCAGAAAGCGGAGATGTGGATATTATGCTTACGCATCCGGATGAGAATCGCACATTAGGATTTCTCCCGGAATTAACATGGAGATTGGAAGAACAGGGGTGGATTACAAATGTTCTGCTCGAATCGATGAAGAATAGCGAGCGAGGACAATGGGCTGTAGATCTGGGTTGGAAGAAAGATCAAGCGCGAAAAACGGGGTTTGATAGTTTGGATAAAGCGTTGGTGGTTTGGCAGGATATTAATTTTCGGGTTCAGGAAGAGGGAGAGGAAGAGGAAGAGGGGAAAGAGAGGAAGAAACTCAAGAATCCAAATCCGCATCGCAGAGTAGACATTATTATTACACCATGGAAGACGGCGGGGACGGCGATTGTTGGGTGGTCCGGGGGAACAACGTTTCAGAGGGATTTGAGGAAGTATTGTAAGAAGAAGAAGAATTGGAGATTTGATAGTAGTGGGATTAGGGAGCGGGGGACGGGGGGATGGGTTGATTTGGAAAGGGGTGTGGCGGTGGAGGGATTGGCGAGCGGCGATACAGAGGGTGGCGATTTGGAAGGGAGAATGGAAAAGGATATAGTTGAAATATTGAGGAAGAAGGAAATGGCCGTTTTCAAAGGTATAGGCTTAGAATGGAGAGAGCCATGGGAGAGATGTACTGGGTAGGTAAGGGGATATCCAAGAATAATTTTTGACGATGAAGGTTACAAACATGTTATTATTACTATCATCGTCTTTAATAAAATCATTCTCTAGCAATTGAGAAAATAAACCAAACTTGTATCTTTAATACTATGAATGATTCAGCACAGGGAGAACTATATATATCATCGGTTATGAGAATGACGCAATCAATCGCGTCACCCCCTTTTCTATAGCTGCAAATCTTTTACATGTACATGGCACCATATCTATATAGTTATTTATACCATGAAGAGGCGAGTGACCGAGCATTACAAGCACCGATCGAAATGGCTTTTTCTTCTTCAATCAAGATTGAATTAGCAATGGACCCTGAAGTGAAACATTAGATTTATTGTGAAGTCTGAAGGCGGTTTAATTGCGGTTGTCTGAAATAGCATGCTAAATTGTCAGAGAGCGTTCAAGTCCACTGGTCATTAAATCTGGATTGAAGTGTTGAGGGCGCTATAGAATATTCGGTATTTTCATTTGTTGATCTAAGATTGGAAAATGGGAAATGCTAGCGTAAGTGGTATTTCTGATTGGTCTCAGTTTGCCTAGCTAAACAACAACTCCTGTGAATCATTTAGAAGTTTAACGTTTTTCCGTCTCTCTCAAAATTTTCGAAGTCATATTACGCAAGTCTAACAAAGATTAGTCGGCAAAGAACGTGGAAGATGACAATTTATAACCAACCTTTCAATCAAATGCAAACCAGAAGCAGTTTCAACCACATGACTAACTTCACCTGGCTTTAAGGCGAAAGCTGCTTCCTCAAACTCTTTCTGCATATCTCCCCGTCCAAAGAAACCAAGATCCCCCATTTTACGGGCAGAGCTGCAATCAGATTCGCTAACGGCAAGGTCACCCAATGATGTTGTTCCAGAACGGATATGAGCTTCATGTTGGAGAATAATGCTCATCGCCTCTTCCTTTGTACGTGTGATTTCGGCCTATAATATTATTAGTCATATTCCCTTGCGCAAAATGAGACATTGAGGTCTCTCGATCGTTGATTGTTGATTTCGAATTTGGGTGATGGAGAAAACGAACCTCGCGCCAACTGCTCGGCCTTCTACTGCCCTTGTGCTTCACCAGTAAATGGCTGGCTCTAATCTTTCCTGATTGATCTTCCTGGCCATTGGCATTATCTCCAATCTCCGAGGCGCTGTAATGCTCGGCCATATATGCCTTCAGCTTTTCGGTATCAGTGTTTGCTGGAGGCTCCCAGCTTGATATCGTCTGCGCTTCATTGAAATAGTAGGGAATGTTCTTAGATTTTGAAGTGCGAACTTCCCATCCTGCTGGTAGACCTGCGTCCGTCTATATAAAGAGGTTAGTAAAGCTTGAACCATATTTACGTTACAAATCCAAAGAGTTCAGCCATTAAAGGTATAGTAAATATTCAAAGTGCAAAGGGAAAACGTTACCATTGTGTAACTGGTTTTTTATAATTGAATGTGCTACAAATGATTCGAGTTTGTGATGGATATGAATGATGAGTCTTTTGATATAGATTTCTGTGACTGTACTCTTCTTATTTATTTTTGATTGTATTTTTCCAAAGGAAGAGGCGTGAAAGGAGATGATGCATTTAACTGGAAGGTACTGTATCTTGGTCACAGGGCGAACCCAATTAAGTTTAGTGGCAGGCGGGGTTTCCTTTCTTTAGTAACCCACCAAGCAACAACCTCGCGACCAACCAACTTGAACCATGCCAATCATGCCAGCTTAATAAGAACCTTCATTTGCAAGGATTACAAAAGAGCCCTAGTCTACCCAAAAATATCCACATCGAAATCCACTCAAGCCATAATCTATCATTCATCGACATTTCTCAGCAACGCGACGCAACAAGAGAATCTCATTATAATACAACACCAAAGAAGAATACTGTTATTCTTTCTTCTTCCACGTTTAAAATATCGACTTCAACTGGTTTTAGGTGCTAAGCAACGACATTTATCCACGAAGATCATCACGATTTATCTATTGCGACAAAATCAATCCTAGAACACATCTTTCAAAGAAATATCATTATGGCATCTCCATCATCCAGTTCCGGCGAAGAGCCCAAGAAGAATGAGGAACAAATCACTTTCAGATTCTGTAGCGAATGGTAAGTTTCCATCGCCCCCTCAAAGGTTTTCTCGTATCTGCTAACCATTATCTAGTTCGAATATGTTGTATCCAAAAGAGGACCCCGATACCCACCGCCTACAATTCGCATGCCGTACCTGTCAATATTCCGAGGAGGCTGTCTCCTCTTGTGTCTTCAGAAATGTTCTTAACAATGCTGTCGGTGAGACTGCAGGTGTCACTCAGGATGTTGGATCTGATCCCACTGTGGGTTTACCTTTTTGTCTTTTATGCGGCCATCTGGTCATTTGTGAGGGAAGGATTTCAAATAGGCTGGGTGTGGAGAAGCTTTGAAAGGGGAAGATTTTATGGACGGGCTTTTGCGGAAGTTCTGGTGGCTGTTGTGGTCTCTTTGAAACCCTCCGCTGACATCAATTTTCTTTGGTTCTAGCTTCCACGATCCAATAAGACTTGCCCTGCTTGCAGGAACGAAGATGCTGTATTTTTCCAGTCTCAACAGAGATCTGCAGAAACGGGAATGGTAAGCTATCGAATTTGCGAACACTTCTAGGCTTTACTAACGCGGGATCCTAGAAACTCTTCTATGTATGCTGCGGGTGCGGTCATATTTTCCAATGATACCCCGGGTTTCGATTTTTTTAGAGAAGGCGTTGTTCTTTGGGGAAACAGGCATATGGAGTCTATCATATGGATTGGGGATACATAAAAATACATTATCCAATTTCTAGGGCATGTCAATATGGGGAGAGAATATAATTTTTCATTGTCCAAAATTCCCTTAAAACGCCGGATATGCTATGCTACATCAATCTTCTTTTATACAGTGATATCTACAGATGCATAGGTGCTAGTGATAGAATTTTTGACCACTTCATCTTTCTTAATTCTGTGCCAACCACACCTGTAAAATGTTAACAAAGAAAACATATTGAGGATAGTCGATACCACTAACCGTTTAATCTTGTTCCAATGGGTTCTCCAGCTTTGTTAATTAAAACACAAGCATTATCATCGAATTTGACGACACTTCCATCTGGTCTCTGTAACTTTTTGACCGTCCTAACCACAACTGCGTGTCTAATATCTCCTCTTCTGACCTTGTTCGCTGCGGATGTAGAAACACTTGCACCGGGACCGGACTCTGAGAAATTGCGTTGCTTTTGTACGACGACGATAATGCGATCTCCTGATTTGCATTGTTAGAATTGGAATCGGCGAGACGAGGTTGTGGGGGGCGTTGTGGAGGGAGGGGGATATGGTAGGAGGGGTGATGTAGAGAGGGGTCCGAACCAATTTTTGCATGTCTCTTCATTTTTAAGACCTTGGCGCATTCTACCACAGCGGCGCCAGAGTTGTCGATGCAATTAAGCATCGTCTATATGGTGATAGTTAGCACAATAGAAAGTGATGAGCGCAAAAGCAGATCAATCAATAAAAGTATTTTATATATGCGCCAGGCACGACGGAAGGAAGGTAATTGAGTATATATCAATGAGGGTATTTTATGTATACGAAAGAGAACAGGTCATACCTTTAGTTGAATCATTTTATGGACAATACGTGGTGGAGGGGTTCAATTTCGTATTGCTGAGGATTCTCTATATATCTCCATCTCTCTCTCTGTCTGTATGGTTATCTCACTATTGTCATCGTCAAATTATTAGGACACTAGTCTATTTTTGGTATAGGCGATGTTTACCCACGCCTCAATATTCCAAGTTCTATTTCCAGCCTCTTTTATCTATTGTCCTATCTTGTTGAGAATGGCTAATAGGGGTGAAAAAATATACTTCATCTTCTATTGAAGGTCATCATGTATCTCAAGGAAACAATTATTCACTCCTTTCCTGCTTACTTACTTTCGTCCCTCTTTTTCTTCCCGTTTGAAGCAATTCAGCGTTCTCGTTCTCCAATTCTCAATTCCGCATAACGTAACTTTCGGAGTTCAGCACATAAGTATTTGCTTCTTTTTTATTTCAGTAGGCCAGGAAAAATAGCGAGGGAGAACGTCCATTTGGAAGAAGTGAATGTATTTGGGTCACAAAAATCAGCTCGGACACGTTTTTCGTAGGCGACGAGCCACTTGAATCACTCATTCAATCTGATATTCCAATTTATTGCGAGCCGTACATCTATACACTCACTTGGATATACAATTTATTCGAATCCTTTCCGCATCTTTCTTACAACACTATCCACTTCTTTTCTTCGGCATCACGACTGGCTTTGTTTGTAGCCTAACTTCTGTACAATCGCATACTTACACATCACTTGAACCGTCACAATGCCTCCAAAATCAAACGCAACGAAGAAGGAACGACTTACGCTGGCTCAATTATGGTCATACGATGATATATTGACAGACGCGCTTGTTGACCAAGTAAGTCTTTTTATATGATAGTCTCAATTATAACTTCTCCTAATATCAGCCGACAGGTTTACTATTGGACCAATATTCGCAAAAATCGCATCGCATACCATTCATCTCGTGGAATCAGAGAGGAAGATGTCACCAAAATTCTCCAAAACTCAGTCATCATTGAGAAGAACACTGCAAAAGCAGAGGCAGAACTTTTAGCTCTTCCAGGTCTCAAGAAATTTCAACAAAGTCTCAATTCGGAAAAAGAAAAGGAGGACTTTAGGCGTCACCTCAAAAAGTACATCAACATTTATCTACCAGATTGTCCATTCGAAGTTTCGAGCACGAATCGTTATACTGTTGTTACACATGAAGCGGCAGTTGTTGCGCGGAGGGAAATTAGGAAAGGAGAGGTGGTCAAATATCTTTCCGGAATTCAAGTTGTTATGACACCTGAGGAGGAAGAACATATTAATCTCCTGCGCAGAGACTTTAGCATTGTCATGTCAAGTCGCAACAAATCTGCATCACTATTTCTCGGACCAGCCCGATTCGCAAATCACGATTGTGGCGCAAACGCTCGTTTGATGACAAGTGGAACCGCCGGAATGGAAATTATTGCAGTTAGGGATATTGAGATTGGGGAGGAGATCACGGTCACCTACGGCGAGAGTTATTTCGGCGAGGATAATTGCGAATGTCTATGTAAGACTTGTGAGGATAACCGCGAAAATGGATGGGCCCAAGACGATGATAATAATGAGTCTATTCCCAAACTATCAATTGAACAGGAACCATCACCCCCAGAGGTACCAGGTTATAGTCTTCGGCGTAGACGACGACTCACTTCTACGGTATCCGAATCGCGTTCCGAATCGATGACACCTGATGTCAACTTACGACCACAAGTACGAAAAATGCCACCAAAGTCAGGTAGATCAGCTTCCTCAGCTCAGAATGGACGCTCTCCTGCTCTGGACTCTCCACCTTTAGTCTCAAATCATCCTGTATCTAAAGTAGACCAGGTTGATGAAGACAACCTACTATTACCAACAGGATCATCGAAGCGAAGAAGAATACCTAGCGAGGAAGATTGTTCACCAAGTACTCCGAAAAGAAGACGACCATCGCAAAAGATTGGGCGTTCTCCATTAGGAGTTCTAAATGGAGTGAACGGAAGCGAGATGCCTAGCTCCCCGGAATCAGATATCCTACAACAAACCCTTCTAGTCGAATGGGACCAACCGGTAACTCCAGGGATGCCTTCACCAATAATAGATCCTGGAAGATCTCGGCCATTGAGATCAAGCACACTCAAGCGAAAGAGAGCCTCTGAGGAACCAACAGTTTCGCCATCCGACACCACAAAGCGATTGAAGAGCCAGTTTTCTGTAAAAGTTGAGGAGTTCACACCTACATCATTTTATGGAAACAATGGCCATGCCACCTTACCAAGTTCTGCTTCAGAATCCAGGAGAGCAAGTTTCACATCCTCTCCTTCAGGGGAGGGAACAGGAGAAACAGACGCAACATCAGTCGATGAAGAAGAGACGATCGTGGTGTTAAATGAGAAACCTGTTTCCGTCGATTCTAAACCTAAGCGACAGGGTTATGTGAAAAGGGGAAATCATGGTGGTCGAAGAAGAGGACCTTTGTGGGAGAAGGAAAAGCGAGAAAGGGCAGGCCAAACAAAAGTCATCACGCCATCCCAAATTCAGAATGCGAAGAAGGCGCCATCAGAAGCTGTTCTCGTCAGTCCAAATACCAGCAAGTCACACCCAGCTTTACAAGACGATGCGGATTCGTCCGCACTTTCCGATCTTGGATCCGACATGGAAATAGACGACTCAACAATGACGATCTCGAAAAAACTTCCGCAGCCCAAAATTCGACGACGCCGCAAAGGAGTAATTGTACCATCAACTAATGATAAGGATCATGCGCCAAATGTACGAATTCCTGGTGACTATGTATTGACCCATGCGCTTCTCGCTGAGCCAGCATCAGCATGGATCAATTGCAAGATCTGTGAAGAACCTTTCGTTCAAAAAGATGCATATTTTACAAGATCATCTTGTCCAAGATGCGAACGCCATAGTAAGCTGTATGGATACATGTGGCCAAAAACGGATAAAGAGGGCAAACATGATGAGGAGGAAAGAGTTCTAGATCATCGCACTGTTCATCGCTTTATCAAATCTTCGGAAGAAAAAGATATCAGGAGGAAGAGTGGACGCGGAAGTACTGGGAGTAGAGAAGTTACGAAAGAAGCTAGTGTGACTCCTGTGGCATCTGTTAAGAGTATTGGGGTAAAGAAATCATCTAAGGCAGGTGGCCTCTTGAGAGTGTACGGGAGGAAGAACGAACGAACTAGAAGAGATAGATTCACTTTGTAATATATTTGGAGGAGGAATAGAAAGAAAAGGTTTGTGTTATAATAGACGATGATGGGAAATATGGACGGTCGCGAGGTTTGGCACGCACATTTCTTTCTTGTATTTTATATTGAAGTTAAGGAATTGTGGTATGGGATTCTAAAATCACTGCGGATGGTAGTTGTGGCATGGTGTCTGGCGATTGGGATTTGGGTTGTCAACGGAAATTACTTACGGAATGTCAATGGACAATGAGGAATGGCTTGTATTATAGCGTTGGGTGGAGCGATGAAATTAGTGTACTATAGAGGAGAGAAGGATTCATATATTCTCTAGAGTATTGTGTTGCATTGCGTGCTGGATACATGGGAATGAATGCAGTTTCTGATATCCTGTTATGTCATCATTTTATCTCTTGTTTAAAGTGCTTGATACTGTTTCATGATTCGCATCCTATATTTTTTATACTCCCCAAACCTCGATCTCGTACCAGACGGCACGAAAGCAAAGTCGTGCTTCATCTATCTGATCTTTATGTTCGTCGCCTCGTGCAGAATTGAGTATCGGGCGGGTTTACCTAGGGGACATTTGGGTATTCTGACATGTATTTTGATGGATGTTTATTTTTTTATACACTATAGGACAAGATAAATGCCCTGCGAAATGTCGATGGAGATTTTTGAACTGTTTTTATAGTTGGGAATGGCCTCATTTTTAGATAACAGCTATAAAACAATCACGTAACATATATCCGGGCACCCTAACACCCGGAGGATTTTCCGGGTTACTACCTTGCTATGTGTCAATGGAGTAGGATCAATATCCCGGGCGCATTGGGGTTTTTGAAGGGGTACTTTAGTAGAGAGAGAGGATTTAGGGATGCGGCGATTTTGTTTCCGCTGTTTTTTAATATAGGGTTGGAGGGTTTAGAGAGAGGTTTGCGGGGGAGTTGGGGGAGGCGAGGATGGTCTTTGCGGGGTGGTGTCATGGGAGAGGGAAGGTGGTGAATGTGGCGACGATCATTTTGGCGGGGGAGGATCGGGAAAGATTGATGGATTTGGTGGGGAGAGTAAAGAAGCTTCAGATGCTGAGGTCTTGATTGCAGAATGAGTGTTTGGATATTGGACAATTGCTTTGGTTGAGGGTAACAGAAAGTGCTTATCGAGGTACTTGAGTTACTTGGACTATTATGAGCAGAAAGTTGAATATGAAGGGACATTCCAGGGTCGAGTGTGTTGGTCCTCTTTTCTTCCAATCAACACCTGGTTTCAAAAAATTCTTCAAGTTCTCGATCACTTTTCTAGCTATGGTTCAATGAGCGATGAACATGCTGCGAAGCATACACTGACGATCTGGTACGTATTTCATCTATTTCACCATCTCGTTGCAAAACAAACACGCATCAAATAAATACTACAAAAACATATCAACCACCCTCCGACCCGCTCCGAACATTTGGGAATGTGAAGGAACTGTGATTTCTCTTGAATCTATCTTCTTAATTAAGGAGCAAAAACATGTATCCCTAGGAACCAAATATATCTCGAGGCCAGTTTACAACAAAGACATGTGAATCACACACATCTAAATAGGTAGATTCAATCTACCCTGCTTGAACTAGCTGCTGCACGATTCTTCAGATCTTACTTTATCCTGAGATACTTACAGGAAAAAATTACCCAGTTTCGCAGAAAAATCGAGATCTTCTGATACATCCTTTATCCATATAATTCCATCTAAAGTTGACTTAAAGAGAAAGAGAAGATGAGTGGGACATGAATTTGTAAGTCAAGGAAGATACCGGTTTTTATATTTTGCTAACTTAAATTACTATCCAGTGTAGAGCTGAGCGGGACAAAATAAGCACGATTTCGAAATGATAGGAACTTATCTAGAAGTGTAGGTCGAATAGTCGTAGAATTCCATAGACATGGCCTGACATCTTGGCGATCGATTATATGAAGACATTTGTGTTTTGAAAGTAGATGGAAGTTCTGCGAGAGGAAAACTTCATAAAATAGATGGAATCGATACAATCTGATACGTTATACTCAATGTTTTCTTCCTCCATGTCCAGTGTCTGGTTGTCATCTTCACACCAGTCCATTGATCTGACTGGATACTATCTGAGTATTCCCTCTTTCATCGTCTTCTCATGAAAGACTTTGCTTCCTCTCGTCGTCAACTTGACTTCATGATGACAAACTCCGATAAACTTCGTCTAACATCTCTTAACTATATCGAGGGCTGAGGATTATAGAAATATTGGAGTAAGAAATTTCCACGGGGCTCGCTAGTATGCTTGAGATCCGAATAGAAGGATTTCGATAGACAAAATACTGTGTGTCAATGTATCTACACACTTCTAGCAATTCTTTTCATTTAATACCAAAAAACAGAGAATCTCGAGATTACCACACCCGACAAGCAATGGAGAATAGTAGCAGAACAAGTCCAAGAACATCTAAAAACGTCACCCATACCACATTTACCTCGTCGAAAAAGACAACTTTGTCATTCGAGAGTTAGAAGTCCGCGCGGTATGTATGGTCTATACTTTTGCTCTCGCTGAAGCATTGTTTCGCAACGGACAACATCTGGAGGTTTTGATGTGCGTATATTTGAAGAATTGAGGGGTTCTAGACGGGTTAAATCGATTGGGTGCGTTAGGTATTTCAGGTTGGATGGATCATTGTCATCTAAATGGGTGCTCAGTTCCTCCTTGAATGAATAGACGCCAATGAATCCTTCGCAAAGAATTCCTCGTTGAAAAGCAAGGAACTTTCGCCGAAACCTAGATAGATATATCTATACTAGAATTGACCAAGCTCTTGAAGTATTTGTACAATATCTCAATCTAAATAACCCCTCAATTCCTATGCACATACAAACATCCCATCCTCCTACTAACCAAGTTCATACAAGCTCACCTAGCTTACCCAGGTATACATTGCGGCTCAACCAAATCTCAAACAGCGACCGAAACACACTCATCTCGGCACCGAAAAAATATCGGAACGATTGATCCGGCTTACTTCTTCCTACCCTTACACCCTTCCTTTTGTGCATCCTTCCGTGACGTCTTCCCACATGTTTTGGGTACGATCTTGTAGGTAGGTATGTTTGTATGCTTATTAGGAATACAACATTGGGTTTATGTTTATGTTGTGTATTCCCGTTTTTTACTCTATGCAGATGAGATAGAAACAGAACTAACAGATAACCTAACAGTGGAGAAAAAGAAATGAATCAATACTCACACAAATTTATTTATGCCAACTTGTCAAAAGCGAAACAAAACTGTGCGAGAAATACCTAGGTACAGTGTCATCTGCCTAGAAGGAAGCCTTGGTATCTGTTGTGAGACTCTGGTTGAGCGTATGTATGTATGTATGTATGTATGTATGCGGATGCGAATGCGAGATTACAAATGAATACGAACTGCATACTTGTTTGTTCTGGCTACGATTTCCACATCTATATAACACAACGTAGGAAAATACAAAACACACAACACGACACACGACAGTAATAATGTAGTGCGAACCCTCCAGTCGCAAGAGTCCAAGTAGAATCAATTCACTTCAAGGTGTTATTATTCTCTTGAGCAAACAATTCCTTCAACCATTTACTAAGCTTCTATCAGAGACTTGTCTTGGCAGTGGCAGTGTGGCTTGCTGATCATCACCTCATGTTATGCGGTTTGATGTTCTTGGCTAGTTTTGGCTGGTACACATGGGCAAAAATGAGGCAAAGCAGCACGAGTCAAATGTTTGTATTAGGCTTGGAAAGTGTCGTGTGCTTCTCTCTTTAGGTTGTGAATTTGTGAATAGAGTTGGAGAAAGTAGATCGAGTTAAGTTTTGATAATTCTACTGTTGTATTTAGAGAGAACGTCAAGGGGAAGCTTGAATGGTTCACGAAGCACGAGTGATGTAGGAGGTTATTATTAGTTGGTGGGTCGAGATGAATTCATGAAAGAATGGGGAAGAAAAGAGCCGGGGATTTAACGATCGATGAAGGGGTAAATGGGTAAATGGGTGATTTAGTAAAATATATCGAAAAGGAATATTCTTCAAGAATATGATGTATGAATGCCATGTAGAAAAAAAGAATCGTCTAGGATTTATATATATATGTTTGAATCTGAGTGCGAGGTTAGAATTCTCTATTTATCTATCTATTTATGCTATGATCTAAAATATGAAGAACATTATAAGCTATCTCCAATCCCATAGAGTCGTCGTAAGCTATTCACATTCGTCTAATATTAATTGATCCTTATTTTCTTTTTCCTCACAAACATCCATAACTGTCTCTTCCTTTCAAACAGTAGAAAGACGGGATACCTACACCGCACCCCATTACCTAAACACCACATCTTCTTGGTAACTTTCTGAACATGTGAATGAATTGGCTTTGTCTTGGTCCCAGCTATTTGAAGTAAAATTGATCCAGACTCCAAGCAAAAATAACCTGTGATTAGATACTTGGCATGTGAAGAATTACTCTATTTGGTAAATACGCTTTTGTGGTAGCGGCGGGTTGATGAATACGCGGAAATATGTACTGTGGTTCTGCAGGTATTCGAGTGATCAGGTCAGGGTCTGAGCAGAGAGTAGGTAGTTTGTTAGATCGTCGGGAGATCTCATTTTGCGCTGGCGAGTAAGAATGGGAAGGGGAAGAAGTATGGGACTAGATAATATACTCTCTTGGAATAAAGGAGAAGAGAAGAAGGGGATATGCTCTAGATTTCATGACTAGCGATGCATGGTCTTGATGTTTATTGTTTACTATAATTAAGAATTAGTCGTGGGGACCTAGTTAGCCGCTACTTGGTATCAAATTCATACATAGCCCTATTTACATTTTGTTAATCTGTCAATCAGCTCTTGAATCAATAAAGCTCCATATCACTTTGTTTCCTTCGGTTGCTTGATTCACTTTCCTACTTTCCGAACCTCGACTTTTCGAGACTTTTCGTTCTACTTCTTAAGTCAGATTTTGAAGAGAAGCAGAAGAAGAGAGATAGCCCTTGCTTTCATTCTTGCTTCTCCATACTAACAGAACCGTATCACCCCTGGATATCAACTTCCAGTACATTTGAATACACATAACGAACGAATACATTCATTTTCCTACTTAAACGGCCGATTTCGATTCCTCTCATTGATTTGTACAGTTGCAATATCTTTAACCATATCTCGACTTTAATACGCATTTATCAATACGTTTGATCTTTTTCTTCAA
This sequence comes from Botrytis paeoniae, assembly GCA_004786145.1. Classification (NCBI taxonomy): domain Eukaryota; kingdom Fungi; phylum Ascomycota; class Leotiomycetes; order Helotiales; family Sclerotiniaceae; genus Botrytis; species Botrytis paeoniae. The sequence continues at coordinate 202,360 of PQXI01000009.1, read as the reverse complement.
AATCTTTCAAACCGAATTCTTGCCAAGGGGTTTCTTTGCTCTTTATCTCCTACAACAAAAGCATACGTCATCCCTGCGGTAAACGCAACGAGCAAATTATTTCGATACAAAGGGAAAGATTTGGATACAGGGTTTTCTAGAGATATCTTATATCAATACTTTACTTATATATCTGTCCGGAATATTCTCTTGAAAAGAAGGAAGAAAAGAATTCCTTCAATTGAGGGTTTCCATCGTGTTTTGACGTCTGGTGTTTGAGTCGGATTGGGCGGACGACATTTATACAATCCGAATATGGCGAATACACCACTACCAGATGGCGAACCACAATGGAATAGTAAACCACAATTCAGATTGCCAGGATGGGCGGAACCGGTTGTTAGTTTTCCTTCTAGACTTTTGGTCAAGAAGAAAAGAATGAAGTTCATTAACTAACGATTCTTTCACAGATGGTTGCTAGTATCTTGTTTGGATCTATGGTACTGACGAGAAGACATGGGTATAAGATATTCGATCGAACGCGAAACAACTACGGATTATTGAGCGAGGAACCCGATTCCGCACGCTCATCCGATGATTTGTTAGCTCAGGACTACATGATTGGCAGCGGACGAGATTCCGACGTCGATTCGATGTCGACGTCGAAATATCCCCCCAAGAAGAGAAGATGCTGTGGTACGAATCTCCTGACGCCGAATACCTCGAGATTTCGAGATTACTACCACAGTCGAATATTACAGAAATTTCCATTTCTGATTGAGATGTTCTATTGGATTGTTACGTATGCGTTTTATCGATGTACGAAGATCCTCTCGCAAGCTATGTTTTCCAAAATGGGCATTTGGGATGTGGCTCAGGATCATGGGTTGGCGATTTTGGAATTCGAGGAGTTCTCGTGGATGAGCTTTTTGTGGCCGGTGAGGGAACAGGATGTACAGAAGTGGTTTTTGAATGGTCATGGGACGCTTTTGACCGTTTTGAATCGTTCTTATGCCTTGATTCATATTCCTGGTACTGTTGGGTAAATTTCCAGAGTCATGACTAGGCAGAGATGTCTAGTAGTTTTGTAGAATTTTCTTTGACTAATACTTTTTTCTTATAGATTCATCGCGTTCTGGTACTATGTAGCACCATCCCATACAACCTTTGCAACAGTCCGTCGAACCATGACTCTCACCAATCTTTTCGCCTTCTGCATCTTTATCCTCTACCCCTGTATGCCACCACGTCTTCTTCCTCCCGAGTATGGATTCCTCGACAGCGTCGGACGCAACAACGCACAATCCGTTTGGATGCAAGGAAACTACGTTAATTCGCTCGCCGCCATGCCATCCATGCATTTTGGATATTCATTCTGCATCGGCGTGACCTTAATCTATCATTCTGGACTCTTCCGTCGAAATCTCGAAACAGGCGAAAAACGCAAGAATAAGTTCTTGATGCTCTTTTATGTTTTCCTGGGAATCGCTTATCCGCTTTATATCCTGATCACGATTGTGGCGACGGCAAATCATTACTATCTCGATGCATTTGTGGCGTTCTTCGTGGCGATCGCGGCATATCTGTGTAATAGGATATTCCTCATCTTATTACCGGTGGAAGATTTACTGTTTTGGTGTTTGAGATTGGAAAAACCTATTCCAACGACGGGAGATAGGTCTAAAAGGAGAACCAGTCGTTCTTAAGTCTGATGGTTTTGAAAGAAAAGGATGTCATTCTTTTACCCTCTGAAATGGAATCATCAACAACAATGGAAAAGACGAAGAAAGAGATGGATGGGCGTTTTTCTAGCATTTTTAGGATGGGCTGGGATGGGAAGAAAGGAATTCTTCCGAGCGAGCATATTCATGTATATGTTACTGTCACATATATTTTATCTTCGGTTTTTGAAACTCACCATGTTCAGTATTTTGGATGGATACCAGCATGGCTTGAAGCCTTCAAATCAACGGCGTATGGGAAATGGAAAGTTGGAGATTGATTTGTAGTTTGAATGAAGAATTATTGACTACAGGAGATATCTCTGTCTTATTGTATGATGTGGTTTGGTATATAGCAAAGTACTTAGAGAATTTCATCTCATTCTCTTATTCATAAGCCACCAAGGAATGTCTCTGGGATAAATATCTCTTTGAATACCCAGGTAGGTATAGATCAATGGTATTGAAGAAATGAAATGTCGTACTTGGAGTTCAAATAATAGTAATCTTACAATGTAGAGTACTGTTAATTGACCAATCCAAAGCTTCAATATATTTTGATGCCTTAATCGCAAGGCTAGAATAAAGAGCTCTCCTAGCTAAGCTGAGGTACATACAGTAGAACTTGGCTATACCGGACTGGGATATACCGGAATAATTTCCTGATTTGACCACTTTTTTATGGAAATACCGGAATACGGGACACTTTTTTTTGCGAATCCGGTACAAATTTTGGTGATGGATTTGGCTGAATAAGCTTGATTGGCTACTATTACATAATATTATTATCGAAATCGAGGACAAATATTGCTCAAAACGCTTGGATCATAATTATTTATACTGGGAATCTTCTTTATACTGGATTTGATTGGTCCAATTGTTCATTCCGGTATAACCAAGTTCCACTGTAATCAGGAGGTTGGAGCTTTTCAAGGGTTTATGGGGATAGGGAGAGCTTTAAAAGACGTCTACACGTCTCCTTCGATAATTATCGAAGCGCGTTCAACTTTCACTAGGGATTCTTATCGTGTCTTATCATCCTATACATTCATTAATTTAATGAATCAAAATAACCAATTTCTTTTCATCAATCTTTTTTGCCATTCTTTCTTCGATTGAGTTTTATACTGTGTTGTGTCGTGTCGTGTCGTGTCGTATCGTATTGTAACTTCTGATATAACAACTCAATAGAGTTACACAATTCTCCTCCTCCTCAATATCCAAACATGTCTTCCGCAGATGATTATCCCCTCGCTCCAGAGAATACCGCCCCGGGCTCCAATCCCACCGACATCGAAATGGGCGACCCAAATCCCAGCGCCGTCATGATCGAAATCGACGCGTCCGCCGGCACCGAAACCAACACCCACATCTCCAATGACGGCGGCAACGATGCCTCGGGCCCCGATCTCCAAGAAACAGCCATGGAAGATATTCCCGCGCGCGTTACCTATATCGATTATCTAAAAAGTCCCATGATCGCATTATTAGTTGGTCAAGGCGACGAACAAGCACTCTTGCATGCGCATCAAGCACTCCTCTGCAAATCACCCTGGTTCGCCGAAGCCTGCGGAAAATTCAGCAACGACGTCAGCGAGCGCCGCATTGATCTCATCGACGAGGATCTTGACGCCGTCGGCTGTTTTCTCGAATACCTGTACACGAATGATTATTTCCCGCGCAAGATCCCGGGGTCGCGCGATCTGGAATCGGATCCTGCGATGCCGGATGTCGACGAGACAGGGGATCAATTACTCAAACATGCGCGTGTGTATACGTTGGCGGAAATGCTACAGCTTCCGAGTTTGAAGAGTTTGGCGAGTAGTAAGATTCATTGTGTGAATAGTACCGCGAAGGGAGAGATTGCATACGCGAGATATGTGTATGCGCATACGCAGAAGGATGATCAGACGATTAGGGCACCGGTGGCGAATTTCTGGGCGACGAGAAGTCATACTCTGAGGAGTGAGGCGGAGACGGAGTTTAGGGAGATGTGTTTGGAGTTTCCGCAGTTTGGTTATGATGTTTTGAGTAAGTTTTTTTCCTTGTTTCTTTTGGAACTTCTCGCTTCTTGTTACCTTTTTTCTTTTTTCCACGCCTTAGGTGGCTGGAGGATATGGGAAATTGTGTACCATTGTGTTTATCAAGATGAATAAATACTAACAAACAACAGCACGTGTACTGGACGAAAAACTCAAGAGAGAAAAGAACGACAGGATGCATCCATCGCACGGTACACCCGGCAGCTCTCGAAAGAGACCTCGTCAAAGTGGCATTTGATTAATGAACGAAGCATTGGCTGAATGGAGTTATGCTGGTATGTAAGATTTTACTTGAGGAATTGTACCACTTTGTATGGTATTGCATTGCATTGCATTGCATCGTCTCTTCATTTGTATTTGACTGCGTTATATGATATGGTATGTCATTCGTATATGAATGGATCTGTATGAGGATTATCTAGGGGAATCAATGCAAGATGGGATTTGACAGATTGGTTGGTAATGGGTGGATCGATGGATGAATAGTATCCTATGCATATGCTTTGGAGATGAGATCCTACCTACCATAATATCTAAAACAGGAGACAGAGATAATCTGATAAGCGAGGATTAGCGTAGCAAAAAAGGAGTAGTCAGTCGTGACAGGTAGTAAGTTCATGGACTCACTTATATAGTACTAATACCGATACCATTCCAATGTAAAGCTTAATCAAATCAAGAATTCAAATCTAAATTTACAGATTAAGTGGTATAGAGATTTTGCATGTGTAAGGGAGGCACTTATTTACTGATTCTATTCGCGATAGTTATTGTACGATCTTATATCTACAAGTAAAGTATCTAGCTAGCTAAGTATATAAGTAGATAAATATGTAATATCTATCCAACACTTAATCGAACCCGATCTCCCCTTTCTCTTCCTCCCCCTTTTCCCTCACCAAAAAAACAACAAATTCTCAATACTAAATAAAAATACACCCGCCTGATATCGAGAATAAGAAAATCTACATATATAACACATGTCCAGAAACAGAATACTATATACATACACATATACATACACATCAACCGCTTACTTCTTACCTCGAGCTCGCTAAGTCTAAGGGGTGGAATACAGAATGTATGATATATCTAGAATCTAGATAAAGTACGCATATATATATCAAGCGAATAGCTGCCTAGCTAGCTAGCTTAGTATATAAAACCACTCATAGATCCTCGAATTAGAAGTTCCAGTTAGGGAAGAAAGAGTCTGAAGAATTGCGATGATGTTATGATATTTTCAGTTGTAGATATATCTATATCTACTCTAGTCGAAAGAGAGAACGAAGACACAGAAACTCATCAACTTACACACCGCACTCAAAAAAAGAAATATCACAAAGCTACCAAGCATTCAGCTCAATCTTCACCTAATTACAAAACGATAATTTGAATGCCTACAATTTAAAAATAATAATCAATAACGAATTCTAATGATCATGATCATAGTCTTCAAGTCCACGTCTTCGTCTCTCCTATTTCCGCTGTATCATCAACATATGTGCGGAATGCTTGAAAAGGGGTGAATCTACTTGCTCCCTCTGTTCTCTAGAGCTGGAAAAGGAGGTTCGAGAGCCCCATTCTCACTCACATTGCCAAACCCCTCTCTATTCTTGATAATTCCATCCTCGGGACCGTTACTTTCATTAATAACCTCCTCTCTATCCTCGATAATCCTATTTCCAATAAATCCATCTTCGATAATTCCATCCTCGATATTCTTATTCTTATGAGAAACCTCTTCTCTATTCTTAGTAATCCCATCATCAATAATCCCATCTTCGATATGATCTCTAACATTACCCCCAATCTCATTACTATCGTCCTGATTCTGCTCCGTCATTACTTCACCAATAACAATGGAGGCGCGCCGAACCATTGATCGGTCCCCAGTATCAGCGTTGTATATTAAGAAATCGGTACTTCCGTTGGCCAAAGCTCTGCTAATGAGTAATCCGGGGTCGCCATCCTCCTGGTTCAACTTTTTTAAACTATCGATGCCCAAGATCGAGCCACCATGATCAAAATTGGTGACTACCCGTTCGCAAATAAGCGGGTCTTGTAAAGCTCGTATGGGAATAGGAATCTCGACAATGGACATTTGGCTGTCAGCCCAGTAGAACAATCTCCTAGACGGAGATAGAGAAGGGCCAGCCCAAGCCAAATTTACTGAATTGAGTGCAAAATTTACCTCTTCGGCTGGACTTGACACGCGCTGTAGACTGGCTGGTTTGTACGTTGCTCTGTTGATACTAACTTTGAAAATGAATGTTTCGCCCCTTTCTGTGGAGTTACCATTGCGCTTCAAAAATGCGAGCCAGAACAGGTCACCAGGACTGAGAACTGGTACAGAGGCGCTACCGGTTGTTCCGGTAGTTTCCATCTTTATAGGAATAAGTTCCTTCGACTTTTTCGGTGTCGGTAACTGATCAAAGGAATAAAGTAGACATCAGATATGTCACCATATTGAGCCTGAGACTGTTCTTCGGTTTGAGCGACAAGAGCTAGTCCCGCTTTAGATATGTCGAAATTTCTTGGTCCCATTGATACGCGGGTTGGAAAGGGAACATATTTAAGGTTACTTGTCTCAAGAATGTCACCACTAAAGGACTCAATATTGATGTGCGGAGGATCCTTTTGAATCCTGAACACAACGCACCGCATTATTTGACCACCTGGTCTTGAGGAATTTCCTAGAACATCGACTTCACTAACACTCGAGCGTGCTGAGGTTGTTCCAGCACCAATACCTGAGACTGCAAGTACCACATACTTCTTCCGATTATTGTTACTCTCTACGACATGTACTGCCTTCAAGATAGTCATCAATGTATCAACATGGCCTGCGCTGGCTAGCCGCCTTGCGCCGAGTTAGTTTTATCATTGGTGTATTGGTCACAGTCTTGTTACATACTGTGCAAAGAGTGGGCCTTTGAGAGTGAAAAAATAAGTTGTCTGGTTCATTTGCGCTTGACAAAAAAGGGTATTTCTGTCGGCCCAGATGAAATTTGTCAACGTTGAGCCTGGAGATGCGGACTCTGCTGACTTGGGCAGCTTGGTTGTTATACCAGTCCCGAGTTCTAACAAATAATATGATGTTTGCGGGATATCTGGAGAGTATGTTGTCTCATGATAAAGCGCCCAACGCCCATTTGGATTAACGATTGCTGCCGAGCGTTGAGGTACTGTTGGGGGGTTTCTGTCTGTTGTCAGCAATCACAATCGTAAGCACCTCTTAGAAGAGACAAACACTGGATCGGAGGAACCGAGATCGTTCGACATGATTTCCTGACTACGCCTTTTGTAATGGAATGAGATGACGACGAGGAGAAGGAAATATGAAGTGCGAGGGCTTTTAACTGAAGAGCTGGAAACAACCAGAGGGTAGAACGAGGAGATTGGGGGAGGTACCGATTCCTTCTCTTCTTCTTAGTGCGAATCTCAACATGATGCGATTAGGAAAGAGCGGGGGAAAGAGGAGATTAGCAACTCCGCTATATGTGTTTGAGTATCCAAGACAGGCAAGAACGAATCATGCTCTGTCTGTACCTCAATTCAGGAATATTGACACCCCAGAGCCGCAAAGTGAAATGATTAAAAAGAACGCCAACATTGACAGAATGAAACAGGACAAGAAAAGCATCATCGAAATTTTGGCACATATTTATTAGACTCGTACTATGGATTTGATTTCCTTTATTATGCGACTTTTGTCTTTACCTTATGATAATCAAGCCTTCTCAAGATTATGTTGGTAAAGTAGATTCGACCTCTGCAGTTGGTATAATCCCGAGTGATGGAGTTCACGAGGAAGTTTTATCAGAAAACATTATGATGGCAGACCGTCGTGGCTGTTCAACCCTTTGGGTAGACTTATCGGCGTAAACCAGCTCATGATTGTGATCTCTCCAATATCTCCAACGTTTTCTAACGTATGTTATCATTGCCACCGCTCCTCATTATCTTGTTCTTTGAGATTTTCTAGGTGGGCCCCCATCTCCTTGGTGTTTCCTCTTTGGATTTGAACAATCCCTCGCCATATGATTTCCTCCGCATGTATAACATTTTATATCAGATTTGATTCCACCTCCTGAGCCAAATGAGCCCCCTCCTGAGCCTGACAGAGATGTCAACCCATTCAGTGAGACATGCTTCTTCTTTCTCTTTTTCGATAACTCCAGCAAGTCGGCCTTTTCTGCCTTCTTCTTGGCTTTACGTTCCCCTTTGAGCCGTTTTATTGCTTCCTGTTTCGAGGCTTTTATCAATTCCTTTGCGCCTGTTGGATCATCCTCACTATCCTCATCTTCAGATTCCTCCTCCTCGCTCTCCTCGTCCTCCTCTGATGATGTAAATTCTATGTCTGGATTTTGCTGTTTCTATTTGCCAGTCATTAGCATGTGATAGAGCGCAGATCATCGAAATGCATGGCATACCTCCAAAACTTTATTGAATTTTCCAAAACTCCTTCGACCGACCATGAATGGTTTTTCTTCTCCAAAATTGTTATCGTCATCATCAACACGTTCTGCTTTTATCGGCGAAGGTTGGTCTAAATTTGCGAAACCAGTTTGAACTACACGTAATGTATTTGTTGGAGTATTGAGGTGTTTCCTACCCTCAAAACTTAAAACCCATCGTGTATCTCCTGCTTCAACGGCCGCTCGATCCAATGCGGCTTGCTTTTTGGTTTCTTCTTCCACTATTGCGGCTTGAATTGCGCGATTATCGGCCAAAGTGTCGACATTGAACTTTGTAGGAATGTTTTGTGCTGTCTTTTGTCGCTTCGGTGATGGCTCATCTATTGAAGAGGGAGAGGTATTTGTATTTGTAGGTGATGAAGCAGCAGCACGCTGCATGAATTTCATCGTCAAAAGCCTGGAAGACATAGCTTTTGGCGCACTTGTTGGGGTCCCTGCACTTGCCGACATGTTGTAGTTGTTGTTCATTCACAGTATGGAAGAAATTAGAAGAATAATAATCGAGAGGATGATGTAGAAGAATTGGCGAGATGAAATTATACTGTTGAATGTTAGTCGTAGATCTATAGACCTGCCACGATCTATAAGTGTCTGTATAAGTAACACGGAGGTGATGAAAGAAAGTCAAAAGCAAAAGTATTTACGCGGCTGCAAGGCGGACTTTTCCCCGATTAAAGATTAAGCTTCTGTGCTTTAAGGGTATTACGTAAGCGACCTGGAATTGGACGACAACGACCTTAAGTCCTTCTTCGGTCCCTCCGTAGCAATTGATTGAAACACCAGCATAATGTTGTCCACCGCCAGATCAAGAGCCGTATGGCAAATTTCTCGTAGAGTTCAGATCTCAGCCAGACGAACCTACGCATTTTCCGCAAATGATCAGCAAGAAATTAATGATCCAAACTCTCCGAAGAAAGTGCCCAATGTCTCGAAATCCAACGAGCTGCCGATAGAAAGTCACGTCCAGAATAAGCCATTGCAGGAGAGCGTAGAGACTGCGGAAAAGTTTAGGGTTATGCAGGCACCAAATAGAGAGGGCAAATGGTCGCGAAGTCAGAATCCTAGGGAGAAGGCAATGTCTGGACCTAGGTTCGAGCAGACCATTATGGAAGCTCAGGTATGTCAGACCCCGCGTTTTACATATTGCGCTTTAGTTCTTGGAAATCATCCCAATCCGTATATGTACGGCATGTTAACTTTTCTCCAGCCAGCACCACAATCAGCAATTAGCTTGATTCACCAACAACCAGTGCGATGGACGCACGATCGTATTGTGGCATGCGATGGAGGTGGAGGAGCATTAGGACACCCAAGAATCTTCATCAACACTGACAAGCCCGAAATTTGCAACTGCACATACTGCGGATTACCGTTTGTAAGTCATACCCCGGACTGAGACCTCAAGCCAGAGTTCTCTCTGTCGTTAATCATAACATCTTTTTTGGCTTCATGCTCATTTATCTTACAGGCCAATGAACATCACCGAGCACACCTTGAATCTCTTCCAGAAACTGCATACCCTCTTGAAGCATGAGGTCATCCTGCCAATTTTTTATGAACCACAACGTATTACCGATGGAAGATTGGTCAACGATAAACTGTTCATAGATGGGGAAGTCTATCGTTGACAATTAGTGTAAATACCACGCAATGAGAATTTTAAGCAAGATTATCTGCCTACTTCTACAGTGATATTTCACTCAAATTGATCTTCTTAGAGAATGCTAGTGATCTACTACAAGTCAAGTCTGTGTTATTGTGCTCTCCTATTAGAATAGCAATCTCAAAAAGATCTCTGGCAGCTTCATATTCCATATCGCTGATTTACAGATAGTGAAGATCATAGCATGTTGTCACTTGCTGCTTTGGATGCTTTAAGGCATCCATAAACAAGTTTTCGAGGACACCATGAAATAGTATAACGTGGAGAATGATGCATAATTAGTAACATTTAACTCGTTGCATCAAGTAGAAGTTACCATGAGACCATAACAATAGGCACGTGAAACTCAAAGAATGATAGGAGACATCGTTTGTTAAGAACTTTCAAGCAAAATATCTATGTCAGTTGCAGGATTGTTTCCAAGAGAAAAACAGAGCTATTGCTTGAGCCATGATGTCCTATCTATCAAATGAAAATGAAAATGAAAATGAAAATGAATATAAAATGGAAAAAGTGTAATAACGTAGCATCTTCCAAAATGATAAAAGGAGTACCTAGTATGCATATTGTTAGGCTAGGCGAGGATTTGTCTTCGGAAAAATATTGGACGAGAGCGGCCGCACTCACCGATCGAGCTTCTGCTGTTACTTGCGACAATCTAGAGCTTCCAGATCGAACAAAACTCCCATCTATTATTTGAAGTATTTACAAGATGTCTACCATAACAACCCCCGCCCTGCAGACCTCCTATCCTCCTATCCTCCCAAAATCATTCAATGCCAATCAACCCAAAACAATTCGTCTGTTTCCCCTTTCAAATTACACTTTCGGTACCAAAGAAACCCAACCTGAAGAAGACCCCTCCGTCCTCGCGCGTCTCAAACGTTTAGAAGAACACTATGTCGAACACGGTATGCGACGTACCTGCGAAGGAATTCTCGTCTGTCATGAACACAATCATCCTCACATCCTCATGCTTCAAATCGCAAATGCCTTCTTCAAACTCCCTGGAGATTATCTAAAGCCCGAAGACGATGAAGTAGAAGGTTTTAAACAGAGATTGAATGAGCGATTGGCACCTGTAGGCACCCAATTCAGTGGAGAAGGTGTAAATGAGGAGTGGGAAATTGGAGACACGTTGGCGCAGTGGTGGAGGCCGAACTTCGAGACTTTTATGTACCCATTTATCCCGGCGCATGTTACAAGACCTAAGGAGTGCAAGAAGTTATATTATATCCAACTTCCTAGACAGAGTATGTATTTTCTGTTTTACTTATAGATCCTTGAATTAGAAAATGCGGCATTGCTAATACTTATACAGAGGTGCTAAGTGTTCCCAAGAATATGAAACTCCTCGCAGTACCACTTTTCGAGCTCTACGATAACACAGCAAGATACGGTCCTCAGCTCTCAGCAATTCCACATTTATTGTCCAGATATAACTTCGAGTTTGTTGATGAGAAGGGTGATGTGGTAGCTGTTACTCCTGGTGGAGGACCAGAAGAAGGATATGTGCCAAAGACGATCGTTTTGGCTGGGGGCGACGACGAAACAATGGGAGAAGCTGATGTCAAGGAAGAAAATGGCGTTCAATAATTACAGGATAATGATAGTGTTTTCAAAGCAATGGAAGGCACGGCATGGCGTTCAAAGGTCAAACTATAATAGCTTGGAATAGCTAATGAATTGACCAGGTAGATATGAGGACTTCGATTTATTAAAGATATTAAAAAGTTTTCTCACGATTGTCACTTCATATTATTCATTGTGGCTGTCCTACAGAGTATATTGTGAATGATGTTACACACAAGGGTTATCTATCTACTACGGGGTAGGTAGATATCAAATACGAATATCTAATCCCTGTCACCACACTTGGGAAGCTTTCAAACCATGACGTCCACAAACCCCACTAGAATTCTAAGCAACTCAATTACATCCAAAATCTTTGGAATGCCATCTTCAAATTCCTCTTCATCTGCGCAACCCGACAAAGACGAAAACCCACGTCTAAATCCACAACCAACATCATCCTTCCCAATTCTCTATATCCTCTTCGTACTAATCTTCCTCATCGCCCTCTTCCCGCCCCTCTTCCACGCTCTCTGGACACTCCCTCTCAAACTACTCCTCCCAAGCACATACAGTTCCGCTCTCTCGCCTGCCCGTTATACCAAGCCAGCCATCATGTCTTGGACACAAAAGACCATATCTCTCCCCTCCAAATCCCGCGGCTCATATCTTGTCACCGACCACATCGTCTCCTCAATTCCCGAAATCAAGAACTATAAAGTTGGACTTCTTAATCTATTCATTCAACATACGAGTTGTGCAATTAGTTTGAATGAGAATTGGGATGAGGATGTCAGGGCTGATATGAGTGATGCGTTGGATAGGATTGCGCCAGAAGATAGGAAGGGAGAGTTGTATAGACACAGTGCGGAAGGATTGGACGACATGCCGGTTTGTACTCTTTTTGTTTGTTACTTTGTTCTTCGATGGAGGAATGGAGGAGTGCTTGGGAAGTTGTATAAGACAGTAGCTAATCATTATAGGCACATATCAAATCAGCGTTGGTTGGAGCAAGTGTTACGATTCCTATCACAAATGGAAAGTTGAATACGGGTACTTGGCAAGGAATATGGTATTTGGAATTCAGATCTAGCAAACATACTAGGAAGGTTGTTGCTACTATCCAGGGTGAGAAGATGTAAATATAAGAAAATCTATTGCCCCGATGGGCTGGCCATTTGGGCATGTGGAATGGGCATCGTTCCGATTATTTCGCCTTGGTTACGTCAAATGTTCATTCTTGATTTTTGAGCGAATCATTGCTTCTCAGTCTTTTCACCTCACGAGTGCTCCATCAATATCTGGGCTGAAGCTTAATATTGAGGTGACCTAGGTAGACCAAGGCTGACTTCCAATCTTACTCACTTTATGTTCAGTTGGACAGATCGGAGTCTTTTGATGACGAGGAACATGAATTGACGGAGCAAAAATGCGTGATAGCTTCCGTCTTCTTGAAATCTACAAGCATGTATCTAATTAACAATCTTTCTATGGCCATGACTTTGATTGTATTCTGACCAAGTAGAAGAAGTGCGAGTCGCTTATGTAATACATACGTCTACTCGCTTTTCCGAGAACTTTCCCATCTGTTTCCCCCCTCACCATCTCCATCTATTGAAAACAATGTCTATAGTACACATAATACGGAACTCTACCAAGTAAAGTTTAAGTGATTATCATACTGGTGTTGAGCTTATCCGATACTGGAGCTACTGGTTTCGGATTAAATGCATACTGTTTCTCTTGAACAGAAACAATGAATGGGAAACAAACGAAAAACGAATCTTTCAAAATGCTTCGAAAGTAACTTTCCGTTAATCAGATTCTAGACCTCATTGCATGAACTTGCGAGTCTCCGGTTGCTAAAGATAGTGGAAAGATTGTCATACCCAGCCTTATGAGATGAGACCAAGTGGAGTCTGTGCCTCGAGTTTCAGCTCATTGTTACTTAAATTGATGACTATTTGGCCTCAAATTGAGCAGAAGCCTGTTCGTAAAATCCTTTGACATTCCAAGCTGGAAGATATTGAATTAACCTCAATCATGAGGTGAATAATCTGATGTCTGGGGTTGTACTACTTGGCCATGTCCTTCTGTTTCCCCTTCTCATCCAAGATATTGACCCCTCACGAAACGTCACAAATACAGTGTTGAGAGATCATGCATGTTATTCATGCATTATATATAGAACTTCTATTGCCGTTTCATCATTCAAATCGTCTGTTCGCAGCTTTCATTTTTGCAACTCCATCACCAATGTTCTTCAGTCAGCTGGTTCTGTGAACTAACTTAATGAACTGAATTTTGACGATTGTTTGTTCCAGTAGTCCACGAGGGTAAGATGCCTCTCATTCGTAAGTACTATCTATGAATTTGGAGTCTTAGTCACTAAATTCAAATAGGGGGTCTACCGCAATACAGACGGGCAGTAGGTTTTCTGGCACTTCCTGCTCTGTTGTTTTATAGTAAGTGGCTTAAATCTCAGCAACGTCACGATCTATACTCACATCAGTTTTCTAGTGCTTGCGGCAATTGCAGCTCTTCCAGGGGTACCGGGGATTTTTATAGAGAACATCCAAACGGACTTAGGGACCGGCAGTGTCGAAGTCAGAGTTGGATACTTTGGTGTGTTTTTCTTTCGGCTTTCTATAACAGAAAATTAAACTGACCATAAGAAAGGCACATGTCTTCGACGGACTGGCTCCGACGCTGACATCAAATTACAATGCACCACTACCCATAAGGGGTTTAGTGATATGCTTATCGAAAGTTCCAATAGCACATCAAATGCCACTGAGAAACTTCTCGTTTTCGCATCAGGAATGCAACGTGATGTCTTTGTTGGATCTCCCTCTTTTTTCCCTGGAGCTGGACTCTTGTTCCTAATCAGCGTTTTGCTTCTCATACCCCTCGAGATAACCACTCGACCCCCTGCAAGACTCAGCCCTAAAACCGTTCTCTTCCTAAATCATGCCATCATAATGCTTTTTTGGTTCACTGCAGCATGGTCATTCGCAGGTGCATTATCGATTGTGGAAGTTGTAAGATCCCAGCAAGAACTGTTAACTTTGGATGGGAGTAACAATATCACTGTTAAAGTTGGTGTGGCAGTGCAATTTCTGCAGTGGACTGCTTTCATTTTCACTTTCGTCTTTGCGAGCGGGGTTACGACTTTGAAAATGACGCATGAGCCGAGGCTCCTCAATCCTGAAGAGATGGCAGCGAAAGCTGGTCCGTTGGGCGGACAGGTGCAGTGGCGTGAATCTGTTTGATAGAGAGCCTTGTTGTTGGGCTATGGCTTTATCCTGATGCTAGAAATACTAGTTTGCCTCTGCAACATGCTTCGATGGCTGAATATATGCAAGCACTTTTTTGGGAAGGCTTAATTGTGGCTACTCCATCAGAGCTTTCAAATTTTGCCATTTTACGATATTTAACAGAAGGATCATCAAATTACTGGAAGCGCTATACCAGCATTAGCCCCTTTCTTCTCGCACCTTGCTTACACAGGCCTGAGATCTCGCATTGGACAGATAGTCCGGCTCCCACTGTGTAAATCTTTGCTGTCCATTTACACAATCTCATTCCACCTATTCATTTATTTATATTGATTTCAGCCATAACTCTTACGGTGGAAGACTTTAGGAATGGTCCTGGATTCATACCGCTGGGATCGAGGTACTTCGAGCTGGACATTCTTCAAAGAATTTATGAGAGAAAGAATTACTATCTTATTTTCGCACAAGTTCGAATATTGAGTCACAATTTGGGAGGGCAAGAATATATTTTTTGGAATGGGTTTGAGAATTGAGCTTGTATGTTGGAGATGATAGGATTCTGGAAGACTTGATTTATGAATTTCAAATACATCATATCTGAACTAAAACCTTTCTGCCCCATTCAAATGCAAATGCCAACGTGTTTCCCGGTATCAAACCAAAAGTCCAAATACTCCTTCGCTATGCTGTGATATGCTATGGTATATCGTGTTCGATTGTGGAAATTGACTGACGGAGAGAAGAGAACAAAAGAAAAGAGCTTGATTGTTCGAAGTTTTTGAGGAATGGGTGTTGATATTTTTAGATTGATAGAGAAAAGAAAGAGAGAATGACTCGGGGGTATCAATTATGAAAGAACAATGAAAAAAAGAAGAGAACTTCAGTTTGAAGACCTAACAGGTGTTTTGGAGCGCACAACCCATCCCCCC
Source organism: Botrytis paeoniae (assembly GCA_004786145.1). Lineage (NCBI taxonomy): Eukaryota > Fungi > Ascomycota > Leotiomycetes > Helotiales > Sclerotiniaceae > Botrytis > Botrytis paeoniae. The sequence goes on along the minus strand of PQXI01000009.1, from coordinate 186,695 downwards.
AAGCAAAAAGGTAGCTGTGAGCTCAGAACGCCCAAGTCCATGGTATATCCTAAACTCCCCGTGCGGAGTAAAACGTCGGAAATGTGTACTGCATGCCCTGCATATTTATTTGGATCTGACAACGCCATAGAGCTCGATGTCGTTTTGATCTTAGATTAGAGGCATATTCTTCTTGACCCAAGAATGAAGTCTCGGGGTAGATCTATGCCAAATGTGCCTGAAACATCCTGAATCCCGCTACATCGAGAGCACTCTTTCATATTATACACACACCCTATCCATCATCTTTGTTTCCGACCAGGCGAATTAGGCTCCGCTAACATATCTTCCAAAGTCATAGATCTATGAGCAGAAGAATAAAGTTCGTCGTAGGTATCCGGATTACTTGGTAAGGGCGAGCTATCATGATGAGAAATCTTCGTTTCGACACGTCCAATGCCCCCTAATGGATTTACCGCCATTGGATTTCTGGGATCGGCAGGCTCAGACGTTTGGACAATCTCAACGGTTTGAACAGCGCGTGTGAGTGAATCGCGATTTGTTCCTTTGGATCTTGAAACGGAGAGGAGTACGTTAGTATGGGGAACTTCTTTGCCTCTAGAATGGTTTGGAGATCTGGATGCGGTTCTGGCTGGTGCTGGTGAGGCTGGTAACTATTGAGAGCACGCTTTATTAGCTTTGTCCAGTGGTAGGGGGTTTAATTGGAACTACGCTCAAAATAATATACATACAACATATGTGAGACTTGACCCTTTCTTGTGCTCGGGTTCAGGTCCTCCTTGAATCGCTTCCATGAAATCGATCTCTCTCGAGTCTTCAGCAGAACAAAGCTCAATACCATCTGTATTTCTGGCGGATCTCATATCGGATCTAGATACGAGGTGGCTGGATCCAGCACCAGCTTTGATGCGTCGATAAAGGGCGTTGAGTATAGGAGCATTGGCAAAGAACGCCTACAATTAATGAGTTAAAATGCCTGTTTATGTGATCATATGAATAAGAAGCTTACCATCAGAAGACACTCCATGTTTCCCCAAAAGAACCTATCGTCGATTGCTTGGATTTTACTTTCCTGCAAGACAGTTCGTATGATAGATATTACAATAAGCTAGAGATCTCTTAGAATTGTATCGACGGCAATCAAATGTTTACTTACAAATATTCCAACGAGGAACACAGCTGATACTTTAAGCTTTGTACTGAAAAAAGGATTAGTATGACGAGAGGACGAATGATATAAATCTTATGTAGATAGTACATACGCTGTCACCATCTGCGTTCGCCAAATCATTGGCAAAGGGATGGCAACCAAAATGACATTGGTTACAATGATTGACTTAACAGTTGTTAGCTTGAGACGAGGCACAGAAATAGGATTTACTCACAATTGCCATAAATAGCAGTCCAACTCTCTAATAAACATCAGTACAGTGTCTTGTTGGAATCTCATCATATCAAATACATACTCCTTCCTAAGGAAAACTGTCAGCAAAATCCTCAATAGCATTTCGGAAAACTCACTGCACATTTTTGAGGGGGATTTGTAAACTTCCAGTTTAGATTAAATGGGTGGCATTGAAGCATCCACATCAATATAGTAGTTGTCCAGGTCGCAGAAATTAACCAGAAAGTGAAGATCACATATCTTTGTTCAGGCTGTCGAGTTGTCAAACGGTAATAGTAAAGCAACTGCCAAGCTTGTTAGAACATATATTTCGAACAAGTGTGTAGGTTCGCGGCGTACAATACAAGCTTTCAGAGACCAAATGTAGGATAGGTAGGCAATACGTCCAAACATGATGTACTTCGAGTCAAACTCCGCTGTTTCGATGTTAGATGATATTATTAATTACAAAGAATGATTGGCATTTACTTTCTTCGACAGTTTCAGTATCTGAGTGGGCATGTTTTCCTGATCCGGTTTGAAGCTGTGATAGTAAGTGTTAGCAATGTGGAAAATGTTGGAACAAACAAGAAGCAACATACAAGAACGGGGAATGTAGAAGCAAAACCTCCCATGAGAAAGAAAGCGCCTATCATGAGCCAGTCATCAGGGTAGATCTTCTCATGCTTGATTCGCCTTAAGAAGAATCTGGCACAGGTTAACAAGAGTACCACAGCGGTAACTGCATAAGCTGTATGAGCAACCTGCACAGTATTTTCAATCATTTTTTCTGGCCAGGACAAAGGTCGAAATCAAATTTCCAAGGAGAGTGTAAGAACACAAAAGTAAATTGTAGAGAATGGGCAATATTACAAGCCAGGTTAGTCGTAATCGAGAGCTTGATGGTACTGTGCAGTGACGAAGCTTAAATTGAAGAGGATCTAGAGAGGATCTAGAGAGGATCGTCTATTCCATTCTATACTTGTGGGTTGTATGTTTTCTGTACTTTTAAAATTTGAGGTGGGCAATCCTTGGGTAATCTTAAGCTGTAGTGAATTTCTTCAGGCTAGAAATTCAATGATAGAGCAATATCCGACGATAGTCTTTGAACCAATACATTACTCTGCCTGAGGGGCCTAGCCAAAGATGTCGAAGAGTTTACCATAGCCTCGGAATTATCATTAGAAGGTGCATTTGATAAATGATCCTATGTCTATCAAAGCCATGGATGAACTATGAGATGAGAAATTGTGCTTGTAAATTCCCTGGCTTGAATGTTGTGTATTCACTTGTATACCTTATATCTATCAGGAACTTCATATTTTATCCAGAACAATCTCAGCCATTCTCAACATACTTTTATCGCAAACGAAATAACATTCAAGTGTGAAGACCAACGGCAATATCTCTCCAGCAAGTACTGAGCAGTCACTTGTGTACAGCTATGCAGAAAACTTCAACTGCTAGTGCTCAACAAAGGAAATAGTCTTGAACTTCTTTCCCTTAAGTAAGGTACATCGAATCACAATCTATAATTATGAGCAGATCTGGTATTTCATACTAAGGGAGAAGTTTCCCCTGTTCAGTAGGATAGAAATGCTGTTCATCCGTGGGGAACTTTAGTATAGTCGTCTACTTGTAGAAGCACTATTGAAAACACGATACAGTGTGGTTGTATTCCACACTGTGATAGTCTGGACTTCCAAGAATTATAGGAAATATCTGCGTATTGTATGTTGTATGAATACAATCCTATACGGCCATTTAACAATGCCATGAAGAGCAGCATACAGCATACAATTAGGGAGAGGACCATTATGCGTGGCAGGAAAAGTTCAAAAGTGTTAGGAACTCTAGATCTTTTATCTCAAGACACACTTGAATCCCTATTAATAAATTTTCGAATGTTCAGCTTTGAATTTTACATGATTCTTATATAGCATTATGCCAATTCTGATGCCGCGCAATTATACGGAGCCTGAGTCAGAGGCCGCCATTATTACGTCCTGGTGAGTACTACTGGCTGTAAAGAAGCTACTTCAGACCTGGAGCCAACTGCATAATAATAGTCTTCATAAATCTCGCGGTTGATGGATGTCTAGGCAAGGAGCACGATTCTTGCTTGGAACATTGCCGTTGGTCTGTAGTCGACAACCGAGGAAAACCTTTCTACACGAAACAAGCTCAAGGGTAACACCTCAACGCCTGATATATTTTCCGGGCGTTATATGCCATGAAAATCTTCTGAGTGAGTGCTCGAGAGGCCCATCAAGAAGATTCTAAGTGTGGTTGACGTGGTTTAGCCATGATGAATAATCGTACATAGACCAATGAATTGAGGGGAATTAATCTTGTCATACGAACGGCAAACGCGACGAAATCAAAACACCACGTTATTCTCAATATCGATTTTATATCAACTATCCGATTTTTATATTTCTTGCGTATGCACACGTGCAGGCTTACAGACTAGTAGACCGTCTTAAATGATAAACCTAACTATATTCCCGAGGAACTCCTCTTTGTTGGCTCACTGGGACCTCGCTCCGAAAACGACAAATCAAGCCAGGATGACATCTTAAAATATAGCGGATAAATACTGTTTGCTGCTGTGATAACATTAGTTCCCTCTATTTTATTCATGATTAAACTAAGGAGAACTCGCATGTGCAATTCTACTCAGAAAAGAAATTATATTACTCATATATAAGGGAGACAAGCGGCCGAAATTGAATATCTCTACGAACCCTTTATAAATCAAATAATACTTGTCGATAAGCGAACGAAATTTCTTTGGCTACAAACCCTAAAGAAAACACTAGCTGAATTCTCATTTTTTCTTCCATATCTCACCGTTACGTTGAAAGTTGATGTATAATTTCAACTAATTCGTGAGATTGAAGTAGGTATTCAATTCCGATCACTTCTTTCACTTACGTAGAGCGGGTCTTTTGAAAGGCTGGGTATAATACGCGATCCGACCAAAAATTCTACAATCCCTCGAAAATTGGAAATAACATTAAGAAAATATGTACAGAAAAAGGACTAAAGGCCATGCAATCTTTGAAGTCAATAGTAAACATGTTACTAGCACTTCAAAGAGAAAAATAACGAAGTTAAATTTGATCTGTATTTCGAAGTAGTCCAATGTGAGTTGACTTTGGTAGAGAAATTCGCTAAATTTCCAGTCCAGTCTTCAAGGGCAACTCGCCCGAGTGGTATTGCATTAGATATAATGGCTGTGAATAAACTTACCAAGATAACTAGATCATTCCTGCTACCTTGAGTATACGAATCCGAAGACTGGCAATAAGCTCTACGTGAGGAAATAACCCTATGGCTGAGCGGGACTTGATCGACTAAGCAGTAGAATACTTCTTACATACAACTAAACCTAAGAGACCATGCAGTCATCACGTCTAATTTCAAACATTGATAAGTATTGCGAAGCACAGCATTAAGTCAGAGAAGACCTCCCTCGGTTATCATACCCAGTCTTGAATATTGAGGACTATTGCACTGAATTCAGGTATTTCCTGTTGTCAAATCAAAGTTGAGTGCTCGTCTTTGACTACTGCGTGATTTTGGTTACTTGGTAGGCTATTTCGTTTAACACCGGATCCTGATTGTGCTTTTCTCTTATAATTTCAATAAACTCACTCATCCATACAACCATCCATCCATACACAACCCCAACCCAACCAACAGTACTGAAACCCCGAAGATCTTCCTGCAGGGTCTTCCCTCACTCATCCTCACTGCATCAAATCAAATCAAATATAAGGCAAAAATCCCGAGCCAGAAGAGATGGATTCGGGTACTTTCATATTAGATATACCAAAGAAAGTGAAGAAAATACAGAATACTGATACAAAAGGCACCGGATCTGGATCTTACAGGAGCACGGGCTCCGGTTCAGGGAGGAAGACGTCGTTGAAAGAAACAGAGGTTTTAAGGTAATCCTATATGAGATTTGACGTCATACTAGTATTTTGGAATATCAGAAAGATGGGAGATATAGAGACCGATGGTTAAAGCAGTGTTTATATCTAGATTGTAGAATGAAGATGTTTTATAAAATTGTTTGTGTATTGTAAGATTACATTCGGGTACGAAAGAGTTGGGAGTTAAACTGAAAACGGAACGGGAACAATCTGTATCTAAAATTGATATAGATAACACTCAAAAGTATCGAGATATGACGAGAAAATTTCCCTATCTCTAAGCTCGAATGGAACGAGATTCACAGTCTCTTCCAGTTATTTACTCTGAAATTACCCAATAACTCAAATATAAATCTAACCAAAACGAAATCTCAGATATACTCTTTCAATAATATATTCGAGATTGCTCAATCGACTTATTTTTCAGTGTGGGTTTCTAGAACGAAATTCCCAAGTCTCAAATTCACTTCCAACAGTTCAATGATACTCGCATCGCATGTAATCACTTCAGCCGCAAGAAAAACAGGGCTCAAATCAACAATAGCTGAAAGCAGAATCGCGAAAGGATAAAGTGAGTAAAAATACTTTTTCGATTAAGATGTCAATTGACTATTAACTGGATGTACTCTCATCAAACTTTGGAGTTATTGAAATGCTACTCGCTAACCTTCACAACCACCTTTCCAAAATGACCCCCGTTGTACAAATACTTCAATCCCTCTTTGGCCTCCTCAAACCCAAATACCTTATCAACCACCGGTTTAATCTTCTTTTCCTCATACCACTCCAACATTTCCTCAAATCTCTCTCTTGGTCCGTTCAAAATTCCCTTCAACGTAACGTTTCTTCTCAGCGCAAGAACATTTGTATTCGTACGATCTGCGTTGTCATCTTCTTTCCCGGAGAGATATCCAATAGCATTAATTAGTCCACCAAAAGCAACTGCATCGAATGATTGACGAAGCGTCAAGGCACCGCCTGTTTCGAAAATATTGGAAACGCCCTCGTTATGAGTGATCTTCATTACTTCTTCGGACCAGATGGGTGTGGTACGGTAATTAATTGTGTGGTCTGCGCCGAGGGTTTTGGCTTGAGCGAGTTTGGTGTTGGAAGAAGAAGTTATGATTACTAGATAACTTTTAGTTGCTTGAACTTTTGGGATGATAAGTTAGAATTACCTTCCATGCCACTGGCTTTGGCAATTTGCAATCCGCTGATTGCTACTCCTCCAGTTCCTTGAATCAATACTGTTTCTCCCTTTCCGCCCGGTTGTCCAAGCGGTCTCATGCCATTGATTGCCATCCAAGCTGTAACTCCAGCAATTGGTAATGTACAAGCTTCTTCATCGGTTAGATATTCTGGTTTTTTGACCAAACCCTCGGCATCAAATACACGGTACTCTTGCAAACAACCTTCGGTAGGCAATCCTAATCCACTAGCCATATCCTTTCCAGTCACTTGACCACGAACATGTGTCTGATTGAAGATTGCAAGTACTTTATCACCAGACTTCCATTTTGAGGATTTCGATGATACGATTGTTCCAGAAATATCGGAACAGGGAACCAGAGACGAGGACTCGTTGCCAGTAGTTTTGTGGTGGTTGTAAAGGCCCATTATCACTTCAGTATCTCGATAATTGAGAGCCACAGTGTGGATTTTAACAAGCACTTGACCATCTCCAGGTGTTGGGACTGTAGATGATCCTAGAGTAAGATCTTGGAGACCAGACTGTTGGGTAGTCCATTGCTTGTTGATGGTTGGGAGTGACATGATTAATTCGAGATCGAGGGAATAAAGAAAGAGAGGAAAGAGAAATACGAAATATGGAAAAGGGAATATAATATAATGAAAGAGAAAAAACAAAGATGCAAGATTTCAAATCCATCTTGAATTACAAAGACATTGCTCTTTGACCCACCAAAGATTCTTGCGATTAAATCATCGTTGTGGGGAAGCCCGAATTCCCGATGAATCTACACATTTGCCCCACAAGTAAACGCCTCGGTGCATGAAGAACAATTTCAGATTCTCGCCCCATTAAATTAAGCAGATATGACAGATCTTGATGGCAAAGATTATATTGTAATCATTTCCAAGTAACAATTGCCTCTACCTTGTCGTCTTATCGTCACCGTCATCATCATCACTATCTTCTCCAGCTCTCATCATTTCTAGCTCACCGTTCAACATCCTCTGCCAATTATCCGCAAATTCTCTCATACCACCCTCTCCACTTGCACCGGCTTCTACCACTTCTTGTGGCATCTTGTGTGCACTGTATTGTGGACTTGAAAAGCTATATGCTTCTGGATCATCTTTCATTATTAATCTGAACTCGGGCATCCATCCGAGTTCCTCAACATCATCAGTTCCCTCATCTTCATCACTACTTTGAGCAGGCAATGGCGGCACTGATGATGAATCTGCCACACCAAGTAATGGCGAAGGTACAGAAAGGGTGAGTAGTTCTAGCCACGAGAACAGGAGTGGATCCGTCCGAGGAGCCCATGGATTTATATCCACTAGCCGTACTTTATCAAAAGGATCCGGTAGGTAAATATCAAATGAGAAGTTACGATCTGGAAAAGTATCTTTGAGAGTGTTATCAAAGTATTCTTGAATGACTTCTCTTAGAGTTGGAATAAGAGGAAACAAAAACTCAAAATAGTTCAGATCTCTTTGGCATATGCCAATGATTCTTCGATCTCGTACAAAGCATCGAAATTCGCATGACGGATTAACTTTAAACCATTTCCGTAAGACTAAAACATATTGTGTATTTTCCTTCGTAATGGACGGATCCTCTGCACAACCATCGAAAGCGTGTTCAAGATCGTGGGTAATGAAGTCGGAAGATTTGAGGAGGAGGTAAATGTCGTTTGGTGTATTGCATTCCATACTGTTCTGTTTTAAACTAATCCATGTGGCATCCTTTGGAGCAGACCAGTTGAGTTTGGGAACCACTGATCCACCAAGTTCTGCGATTGTCTCTTGTATTTGCTTGTGAATCTCCGAGAATTTTTCCGAGGGGTCAGGACCCGTATCTGTATCTTCATCCCAGCCATCACTAGTTGAATTGTTGTTGTATGTTTCTGGTGGAGGAAATGTAGCAATCTCAGATGGAAGAACTATGCCATCTTCCCGTAGATATGAAAGGAACTCTGAACTGAGAGGGATGATTCGAGATTTGAGAGTTGAGGATCGATATCTTGATGTTTGTTAGCAATTTTCGGAGGAACACATGGGATCAAAAATCATACTTTGCATGCCAATTGTCATATGAGCAGTTCAAGATGTGGGATTTAGTGATAGGTTCGAATGGAAGTCTAGTGAGGGGTTCAGCCTCAGTGATTCCAGCTTCTGAACTATTGGGAGCTGGCATTTTTCATATAAAATCTTGACTGTGTGAATGGGTTTGGATTGATATAGAGACCTAGAAGAAATGATTATATCTGAAGAACGTATATGTTGTGAGTCAGAGTGATTCCTTACATCAATGTTCCATCTTATCGAGGGGCAATCAATATTTTTGGAAGATTCTGCCACGCTAGCCGTAGACCGCCTGCAATAGCAAGGATTTGTCAATTGTTCTCCACTCCACCCACCACCAGCTTTCTCACCAGCCAGCAATCATCTGGGAAAGAACAACTAATATCACAACTTGAGCATTTCGCAATCATGTCTTCCAACGTCGGTCTTACAACACCTAGAGGAAGTGGAACTTCAGGTTATGTCCAAAGAAATCTTGCGCACATCAAACCCCGCGATCAAGGCAAGCCATATCCTACGGATATCGACAGTCTTAGACACAGACAACGACAACCAGATAAAGGAATCCTTGAGCATGATAGAAAACGAGAAGTCGAGGTCAAGGTGTTTGAGCTGCGCGACAAATTAGAGGAAGAGGGGTACGTTTTTGGACACATTTACCAATCGCCCAGGAGCTAATGACGTATATAGAGTCGATGAAGAAGAAATAGAAATTCAGGAAGAGGCATTGCGCAAGAAGCTATTGAAGGAAATGGAAAGAGGTAATGGACCAAGTAGGAAAGGTTTAAAGATGCATCAAGTCCATGAATTGGCAGAAGCAAAGATCAAGCAAGATAATAAGTTCAGGAGTGCCTTGGGTATTTCGAAGGACTACAAGGAGGGTGGCCATTGGCAAAAGCAGGAAGAGAGACAAAAAGCTGCAATGGAAAAGAATGGCGAAGGATCTGCAGCTCCATCCGATAGATAAGCGCCAAAAGACGACATACTAAACGGCTTCGACACGACTACATATTGAACGATTGTATTGGGGCGTTGCGCGATCAGAGAGCTGGTCCTCCGAATGGACTTATTTTTGGGATATAAATGGATCTAATCATTTGGGATAGGCTGTGGAGCCCTACATCAATTGGTATGAATGTACAAGGTTAGACATATACCCTCACGATTCCTTTCTCTATACACTCTAAGTCTCAAATATTTACAGCTTATGCTTCTTCTCACCACTTGCGATCTTTCTAAACTCCTCTTGTGGTATTCCAGCAGCAAATCTTTCCAGCCCACCGAAAACCTCCGCTACACCCTGTGCGTCAAGTAAATCTCTCTCTGGTTTTCTGATCAACGCCTTGATCTTAATCAAACTATCGCCGATCAAATGCGTTCCCAACCGATTATCTATCTCTTCGAATACCAACTCTTTGAACTTCTCGGTTTCTCCCTTTTGAATATCGAAAACCTTGTTCACGAACCCAACTTGCAGCAATTCCTCGGCAGTGATTCTCTTACTCATAATAAGGGCTTCATTTGCTTTGCTGATTCCCAAACGTTGGACGAAAGCTCTCGAAGCTCCTCCTTCTGCAACGAGCCCCAAACTAGAGAAAGGGGTCAAAAGGAAGGTTTGAGGTGTGCAGTATATGAAGTCTGAGAAAGCGATTAAAGCAGCTGAGAGTCCGACTGCTGGACCATTTAGGGCCGTGACGAGAATTTTTGGGTGTGTATAGAATGCGTTGGTTATATTGAGGTTATTCGCAACGAAGCTAGTCAGCCAATGACGAGCTAGATCAGTTCCAACAGGTTTTTCTCTACTGATCGATACATCGGCTCCTCTATGTCTTGATTAATATATGGCAACTATCAATTAGTGGAGGAGCCTTACGCTGAAAAGTACCGTCCTACGATTTTAAGTCAGCAAGGTCTCTCTCACAATTGATATTGCAGAACATACCCTTTCCTGTCAAAACCGTGACGAAAACTTCATCATGGGTAGCAATTTCCCTCATGAATTTAGCTATGAGATAATAACCATCTTGAGTCAAAGCATTAAGCTTCTTCTCATTATCAATAGTGATAACTGCGATTCTACCCTTGTACTCGATAGTTACTGGTTCGTTTTGAGCCATTTTGAATGCTTCCGTGGTGATTGTTTGATTTTGGAAGTGAAGAATGATATTGTCAAAAAAGCATAACACGATTGCATCCAACCAACAGTTATGATATCAAGAAAGTTACAAATAGATCTCGAATAGTTCAAACAATGGGAGCCAACAACCTATTAAGCTCATTTGTGGGGTAGCCGATTGCCTCGGTTTCCAAAATGCGCCCAGAGATTCGGAAAGCCTCACGACCTGCAGCTGGAGGAGAACCCAACTACAAAAAGGCAAAGTACGGGACAATGTTTTGTCTGAGCATTGTAAATTAATTCGATAGGGATATTGAAAGTTTCGATTGTCAATCATGAATAAGAAGATTTAATTATCAAAACTATAATAGACATCGACCGGCGCTCATTGACTATGGTTTGTAACCACAGATTCGCATGATATGATTGGTCGATTGTGAAGTCTCGATACTCGCATGATTTTTTATGGAATTTATATCGAGCTTCGATTTTAATGTAGGAACAAGAGAAGACATCCACATAAATAAACTCATTATATCGCAATAATAGACCACATTCTACAATTATGGGAGGCCCCAATCTCGAAGTGTTCAAGGTAAGCATTACCATACCAAATCCCAATTACCCATTTCGCCAGTCTCATTGCCACCTTGAAATGCCCCTCCATGAATTATAATCTGACAAGCCAATAGTTCGGCATGTATATCATGTTCCCAATCGCCATCATGTACTATTATGGCACAAATCTCGATCAACGATTTTCAGTTCCGGATTTCTGGCCAAGAGTTGATCAGACTAATCGCATACCTTTTGAGAGGGACGAGATCAAATCAGAGCTTGAGAGGTTAAGACAGAAGAGACTGTACTTGAGAGAGCAGAGGGTGCGGGGTACCAATGGATCAAACGAAGAGGAAAAATAAGGAAGAACACGGCTATGAAAAATGCAACAATAGGATGGTGGCATATGGAGGGAGTTAAAGACAAAGAATTTTACGAGACGATATTGGTATGAAATGGGCTACAAGGGAGGCTGGCGTTCTATGAGCACATATGAGGAGTATGTCGCATGGCTGGTAGAGGACTGGCAGAGGACTTGCATATTCTGCTCGGAGTTTTAAAGGATGGAGCCAGATTATTCAATATTACTTGAATTCTGGCGGAGGGGTGAGGGATACTTTCTGCTACAGTACAAGTCCCTCCTACTGTACATCTAGTATACATTCTACGTTTATAGGCGTTTAAACCAAATATAATACCCCTCTCAATCAGTCCAATCCACTGATCAAATCTTCCCATTTCCAATCGTCGATATTTCCCTGTACCACATTCGCATAAATGCCTTGGACATCGGAGTTATCTCTTGTAGCCTCAATGAAAGAAATCAGTCTATCCGTAGCCTCCCCTGCGTCGACTGGCACATTTGTATCTTCATTCGGATCCCATAGGATATCTGAACTTCCGATTTTAATATCGAATTTCTTCTGTAGAGCGTCCCCAGCTACTGTTACCATATTCGGTTCCGTCCAAACGACGATGTTTCCCTCATCGTCGACCTCTAAATCCTCTGCTCCTGCTTCGATTGCCTCATCCATTACATCATCTACGCCTAGATTTTTCTCGTCTTTTTCGAATGTAACGCATCCTTTCTTCTGGAATAGATATGCAGTCGGTGTAACAGTTCCTCCATGAGTTTTGACCAGATGTCTCAAGTCCATCATCGTACGATTGACGCTGTCCGTTTCAGCTTCGATTATCATGGCAACTTGTGGTGGCATTATACATTCTAACGTGGCTTTCTGCAGCGCAGCTCCAGTTGTAGATTTTCCTTGTCCACGGGCTATGGCAGCTTCCATAGAAGCTTTTGGGAAACCAGCTATGGCATTGTAAGTATATGTATGTACATGTCGATGTCGAAGGGAATGTACCCCGTTATGTACCTTTCTTCGCAGCAGCTAGGACAGTCGCCAGTCTTGGATTTATGTATGGATCGGCTCCATGTACTTAAATTGTAGGTTAGTATCATTAGCAATATGAATGGCGTACCAGAAAACACACATTTTACAGCCAGCGCAATATCATGCGCAATGATAGAACGAGCTTTCGTCTTTTTTGCATCCACAGCACCCTTGTCATGCTTGATTTTCGACCATCGATTGTGACCTGAAGATACCGCTGACGTAGTGGAAAATTGTAGACATTTCGAACAGATATAATCGGTTCGAAGGAAAGGTCTAAGACCTCTAGAAAATGCTGGCATGTTTGTCATAACGAGAATGAGATTTAATATTGAGTTGAGACTTAGGAATCGAGCTTTGAAAATAAATATTATTGTGGCTTCCGATTGGCTGAAACTCGATCATCATCGCGAACACCTCTGTAAATTGGTACAAGTAAAGGAGCCAGCAATGAGGTCAGAACCACTCCACCAATGTCCAGATTTTACACGGACATTGAACACAACAGATACAACAGATATTAAATAATGTCATCGACGGTTCGACCAAGCTCCCATAATGGCTCAAGTGAACTTCCTGGCAGATTAGAGCCATCGCCCACCCCCGAGCTAGACATTAAGAAGCTCCAATCCCTCCCATCAGAACAACAAGACTTATATCTCCTCAATTTTGTCTCGACGCTCACGAAACATGTGGAAGGCTTGGAACCAGACGACTGTACCGCTCAACAGCTTTACCTCAAGAAAGAACTCTTTCAAATACTCAATCTCGCAGCTCCTCCTCCTACGAGAGTCATTCGAAATAATTTGGGACGATGTTTCGCACATGTGCTAGGGGAAGGGGATAGGAAACTGCTGTTCGAAACGATTAATGATCTGGTCACAATTATCAGTAATGGGAAGACAAAGACAGACGGGGATTTCAGGACGAAACATGCAGCTGTTTATTGTTTAGGGGATGTGTTCGCAGCCGCTGGAGACAGCGCAATTGGGTTACATTCTTTGGCATGCAGTGCTATACTTAAGCTGTTAAAGTCCGCGCAAAACAATGCGGGTCTACGAGCGGCGATATTCAAAGCTGCGAGCAAGATTGTAGGAATGGTTGCGACAAGTATGGACGACACAATCGCAAAGGACATATGGAAACAAGCAAGAACTTATGCTTCGAGTGAGAAATCAGCCTTGGTACAGATTGCTGCATGTAAATGCTTGAGGAGTCTGTGTAAGAATACGCAGTACTATGATAATTCTAGCGATTTCGAAAGTTTAAAGTCGATGATCTTCAAGACTATAGATTCGCCCAGCGCATTGGTTCGACAGGCAGCAGCAGAATGTTTGGCAGAGGCATTAGTGAAGAATCATTCTGAGGAGCCATCCCGGGATAATGACATACCAATAATCAAGAAGATCAAAAGGACGAATACCAATAAACGTTCATCCGTAATAGCTGGACAAGGGCTTGACGACGATGAAATGCCCTCGAGGCCTGGGACTCCCACCGGCAACAAGAAAAGTCAAATACTCGTTCTTACACTGCAAGAGATATTGAAAGTGTTGTCGAATCAGTATATCAAAATATCTACAACCAACAGAGCTCGCGCCGGAATAGCTGTCTGCTACAGTCGTATATTCAAAAGTATGAGCGAAAGAACGGTTGAGACGATGTATATGCAGATTGTGGACCATCTTACTGTGGAACTTCTGAGCCATGCGAACATTACCTGTAATAGATATCGTTTGTTGAGCACACGTAAATTTGTGCAAATCATCCTCGAAGATGTGGTCGGCCACTCCATACTTGGCGAATCTGGACAATTAGACGCTGCAAAATCCTTGGTCAATGACATTCTGAAAAACTACCCCCAAGTTATCAAAGAGAGAGCTGAGCCTTCGAAGCATACACTTATTGCCACTTTAAGTGCGCTGGCATCGTTGATTAAAACTTTGGGGTCAGCTGCAAATGTGACTGCTGAAAGTTGTCGGGATGGACTATTGCAAGTTCTTCAACATCCAAGTTACACGGTACAGATATATACATCATATTGTCTACGGACGTTTACTTTGGCTTGTCCCCAGCAACTTCTACCATGTCTTACTATTTGTATGAACAGCGTCAACCGAGAATTGAACTTGTTGAATACAGGACGAAACTCACCAAGGAGATGTGTGGGGTATGCCAATGGGCTGTCTGCCATGATTAGCACAGCAAACTTACAACCACTTTACGGCTCAGTCGACGTCAATAGTCGCGTCCTTTCACTCGCGACTAATCTTCTCAAGTCTAGTAGTAAATCGGAATTGCGTGTCTCAAGCACTCAGATCCAGGTCGCTTGGATCCTTATAGGCGGGTTGATGTCGTTGGGACCGAATTTTGTGAAGATTCATTTATCTCAATTACTCTTACTATGGAAGAATGCATTGCCAAAACCTCTTGCAAAAGACAATACTTCTCAACGGAGTTTTCTCGAATCCTCCTTTCTCACTCACGTTAGAGAATGTGCTCTTGGCTCTATTTTGGCGTTCCTGCAATTTAACAGCCGCCTCCTAACTGCAGACGTTTCTAAGCGAATTGCTGCCATGCTTACAAATACTTCGGCGTTTTTGAAGAGTCTCCCATCAAAAAAGTTGTCGGATGATGTCACCCAACGATTGACTCCATCATTGCAATTGCAAGATCTTGATTTAATGGTTCAGCGTCGCGTTCTACAATGTTATGCGAGACTGGTTACGCTTAGTCCAGTTGGCGGAAGTGAAGCACTACTACAATCGAATCTTCTCACGCTTGCTGTATCATTCTTTGCCGATCCTGAAAATTATAGTCCGAGTTCCTTATCCACGTCAATTGCGAGCTCAGCGGGTAATTTCGAAACCGTCTGGGACGTTGGAGACAATTCTGGCTTTGGGGTCACAGGCCTAGTTCGAGGCTTCAATGTACAAAAGCTGGCTTCTGAACAAGAAAATGGATCTCAAGATGACTGGATAAAAGAAACGGGGTCAGATATTGACATATCAAACGTCTTGTTATCCCCTATTTGTAGCTCCCTTGAGCATGACTCCATTTCGCTCTATTTGGGTGATATCCAAGAAGAAGATAGTCTACCAGATCCGCCCGCTACAGAAGTCGTCAACATCGCTATTAAATTATTCGCAATCGCTTTCCCAATCACTCCCCCCAAAATTCAGGAGAGTATACTAGAACAGATCGCTACATTCTTATCCACTGGTGCACTCCAACGAGACCCTGGACGCAAGGCCGCTATCAACGTCAATATTGCGACCGCTTTGTTTTCCGCGCTGAAGGTGGCTGTGAAAGAGACATCATCTCCCCCTGGCGACCTCACCAATCCTGCTGTGGAGAAGCTCATGCAAGAAATCCTTAGGTCATTTGTTATTCACCAAGATCAATATGTACGCAACATTGGCTATGAGTCTCTAGCTCGACAGTGCAATATTTCCGGTAATACATATACCAACTTGGAAATCAAACACCTCATTGATACCATTGTGAGCAACCGTGAGCCGAGTGCTAGAGCTGGTTGTGCAATGGCACTTGGGTGCATTCATTCTCAAGTCGGAGGAATGGCAGCAGGCTTTCACTTGAAGACGATATTGGGAATTTTGATGTCATTGTGTAGTGATCCACATCCAACTGTTCATATCTGGGCGCTCGAGTCACTATCACGTGTCGCGGAATCAGCTGGTTTAACATTTTCGGGTTATGTATCGAGTACGCTTGGCATGTTGTGCCAATTGTATGTTTCGGATACACATAACGAGGAAATTTCTTCCCTGGCTACTTCAAATCTAGAATTGGACTTATCTACAACTGCTGTTATTGCACGTTGCATAGATTCTTTGGTCAATGTTCTTGGCCCTGATCTTCAAGATATGACCAAAGCTCGAGACCTGATACTTACCATGGTAGGACAGTTTGGGGCAGAGGAAAACATTTTAGTCTTGGCTGGTAGCCTGAAATGTCAAGAACATTTGGCTCTATATGCTCCAGGTCATATGGAATTCGTAGATTATGTTGTCCTTCTCCAGAAAGATCTCAAATCTGATATTTCTTTACTGAGAGACATCGCCATTGACGGTCTATACAATCTTATGAAGCGTAATTCGGAGGATGTTGTAAAGGCCGCTGAGACTGGTTTCGAAGATCAACTTTGGCTGGCTTTGGATTCAGACCCCGCACATGATGGTATCAGGAACGTTATCCGGAATTGGTTACAACAATCTTGTTTGATAGAAACTCCACGATGGCTACAAAGATGCCAAACTGTCCTATCAATGACGCGGCCCAAAGCAGAAGATTCCACAGCAATATCTGCAAAGGTTAGTGCCATGCCTGATCTGCAGGATGAAGAAGTAGCAGGGTTCGCAGCTGCTTCTGGTATGACCAAAGATACGAATGCCCCTGCTGCGGGTCAAGAGCCACTTAGATGGCAGGTTCGAACATTTGCCATGAGCTGTTTGGGAGAAATATTTGCATTGGTTAGCAAGGATCTAGCAGCTAACGGTAGTTCATCCGCGGAAGTTTCTTTACAAAAGAGAGTTGCCGATGTTATTCGAATGGCGTTTTCTGCCTCCACATCCAATGTTGTGGAGCTCCGAGTCTGGGGTTTAAAGATAATCGATGCAGTGTTGAAGATGTTTGGTCATACACCAGATCCTGATTTTGCCGAGGCGCCACTTCTAGAGCAATACCAAGCTCAGATTAGTTCTGCTCTTACACCAGCTTTTGCCGCTGACTCCTCGCCCGAATTAGCGTCTGAGGCTGTCAACGTTTGTGCGGCTTTCATTGCTACTGGTATTGTTACTGATGTCGATCGAATGGGTCGTATTCTCAAAACCTTGGTGACTGCACTGGAGAACTTCTCGACAGAGTCTGAAGTTGCATCTATTGGAGATCTTAAGGGCCTCAGTTCTAATGCTCAGGTCATGGTCAAGATGGCGGTCTTCTCTGCCTGGGCTGAGTTGCAAGTAGCCAGCACAGAACAAAAGTATCTTGTGGATGTTCTCAAACCATACATTGGTACATTGACTCCATTATGGCTTGCTTCATTGAGAGAATTTGCACGTCTAAGATTTGAGCCAGATATTTCGATGAGCTTAGGTCCCCCATCTTTGTCTGGCAGTCTAGATAGTATCTATTCTGCATTGAACCGAGAGACTTTATTGAGATTCTATCAAGATTCATGGCTCAAGCTTGTTGACGCTATCGCTAGCCTTATTGAACAGGATAGTGAATTCGTGTTCAATGCTCTTGATGGCAAGGAAGCTGATGCTCCTTCGACAAATGGAAATTCGAAAGGGAATGATATCAACTACCGAGACGAACCAGTCGCATTCTTCTTTGTCCTATTCGGTATTGCGTTCGAAGCACTCGTTGCTAAACCTGGAAGTGAGGCCCTAGCATCAAAGGGACAAACACTCGAGATTTTGCAGGCTTTAAAGAAGATATTGCATCCTAGTGTGTCTGGGCATGCGATATATAGAGAGGCAATATTCTCGGAAACTATGGATCTACTAGACCGACTTGTTCTTACCGAAGGACTTGATGTTCAAACTGTTATTGTGCAAATCGCAAGAAGTCTGTGCATTTCCCATCCATCGGCCACCAAGGCGGACGTGGCCGAGGGTGAGGATCTTTCAGAGGATATCGAACAGCTTTTTGAACTGACTAGAATTATTGTTTTGGTACTTGCTGGTCTGCTACCAAACTTGATTGAAGCACAGCAACCGGCTCGTCATCCACTAACAGATGAAGCTGTTTCTTTGGTCAGAGTGTCTCTCAATGCATTGGTTGATGCTGCCGAAGTGTTCCCATCAATAATTAAAACAGATCTGCACGCTTGTATCATTCATATATTTGCTACCATCCTTGGAACAGGAGGTTGTCAAGCTGTGGTAGTCCCTCAATCGCTCCCAATACTCAAAAGATTCATCACGAGTGTCTCCGCATCGTACAAAACACAAAATCCTAAACACAATACCAGCATCATACAATTACAAGGTTGTCTCAAACGATTCTTATCGATATATATGAACGCCCAAAAGCGAGAGACAGAAGTATCTTTACCATGTGTCAAAAACACTCTCCTTGCTTCAACATTGTTACTTACTAGTGGGACAAATCATTTATCTGCTAGTGAGCCACTTGTCACTCGTTTCCTGGATGAAGTCGTAGATTGCTTGTGTGATCGAATGGTAAGAAACCTTCTTTTCAGGGGTGAACTTTACTAATATAATTGTACAGACCGCAAAAGTAGCAGCAAACTGCATTCGCAGTCTCCTTCTCACAAACCCCAAAACTGCGGCAGATCAAAGCATTGCGCGTTATCTTTTACCCCTCTTGATTACCTTCAGCACAAATACCGCAGCTGAAGACCCTGAAAACGCCAGAGCTCTAACATTGCATGCCCTAACAGCATTCGTTGTTTCACTTGATGGCAAACAAAGAACAGTAGCTATGTCTATAGTCATACCCACATTATTGAAACGCGCAAATGGCGACGGAGAGAAAGTTTGGAAGGAAACTAATGCAAGATTACTTGAGATTGCGGCGGCTGATCCAACAGCTTTTAGAGCAGTAGTTGGTGGGATGACGGCAGAGCAGAAGGGATTTATGGAGGGAGTTCTGGTTAAAGGCAGAGAGGGTGGAAGGGGGAAGATGGATGAAGATGAGGAGGGAGGAAGAGAACCCACGATTGCTTTGAGGATGGATTTTGGTGGATAATGGAGGAATGGGATGGAGAGGTGAATGAATGAAATAGGCAAGAAAGGAAAGGAAAGTAAAGTAAAATGTTGAGTTTGCATGGAGTGGAGTAAGGATTGTATGTTGGGATGATTATGGGATGTGAAAATAGCATTGAATGATAGGATGGGATAGATATTAATATTAAGCGGAGATATTATTCTGCGGTTAAGTAAAGGGAAGTGGTATTCTCAAATGCGCCTATCCATGTCCTGTTGTGTGCCGTTTCTCCTGTTTGAGAGTCCTTCCTGCTATACTTCGTGTCCAACTAATATCTGAAACACCATGATCAAATCCATATCCAGTCCCATCTAATTACTTCCAGCGTAATGTCACTTCCCTTGGACCAATCTAATACCTCAGATTTCAATTACATTCATCCCTGACCCGAAACACTCCTTCGCTCATTTAGTAATTCATCTCGTGGAATCTACCGTCTAATCATCCTCCGTTCCCACTCTCTCGTCTGACTCTCGGTTCTCGTAGGCGGAGAGAAGAAATCCGCGGGACCGTTGCCGGTTCTGGCGCTTTCGGGGTAGCTGAGCTCGAAGTGGAGGGCGGAGAAGGGCTTTTTGAGGGAGCGCCAGATGGAGTTGAGGGTGAGGGACATGGTTTGTTTTTGGGTATGATTTTTGGTTTATTTTTGGTTTTCTTGTTGGAGGGTGGTTCGTAGGGGTTGAGAGAAAGTAAATAGGAGAGTTTAGTGTTTTTAAAGGTTTGATTTTGAGGTGTGGTGATGTTGTGTAACGTGAGCTGATGAGGTGATTGGCAAGGACTGTTCTCACTATTCTCGGAGTTGAGGAGATAGAATTGGGAATTCTATATGTCAACTTTAGAAAGGGGAAAGCAGCTAGTATATATACGTATCTAAATCTCTATATCCAGCCCTACATAAGTACTCATACATGTATGAACCGAGCCATACCCGAAATCCCCCTGTCTCTCTCTCCCAGCCCGAAAAGAAAAACAAGAAAAAAAAAGCCAAGCCCCGAAAATCGCAATTTTCATATCAGAAAATTTCTAGAATAATTGTATACCTAGCTACTGTGGCATGAAAAAAGATTATCTCATGATCTCAATGGCCAGTTGTATCGCCACATACCGAGAATTCCCCCATTTTTTTTTACCGAGACGTTGCATATTTTGGGGGTGAAAATTGCGATGGTTTCTCGATGGTTCTTGGTTGGAGAGGGAAAATTTTCGGAGGTTTGATTAGCTACCTAGTTGGTTTGGATTACGGGTGGTTCGTAGGTGTTGGGGTTTCGGACGAAAGGAAGAAAGGTCGAGGTAGGATAGTATGGAAAGAGTGGATCTGAATGTAGGGGGATATCATGTGATTGTTGGAGTGAGATGTGGTAGCTTTGTGTCATCAATAGATTACTTATTGCTGTATTGATTGTTACGGGATGGAATTTTCTGTTCGTATACATCAGTGTGCTTGTCGCTTGTACCTTTTGAATGTATGTGTCATCAGAAAATATTCGTCAAAGAACTCTCATTTCAACATCTGAGATGGTTATTTCTCAAAGGACGATCAATATTTATATTTTAAGGGTATTTTCTACTGATTTTTGACAGTACAATAACTTTTTATTTTTGAACTTTCACTACCAATGTCAATTTTGATGCTCTGTGTTGCTAGCTCTTGTTTAGTGTTGAATTTTGAATATGTCCCGCTACAGATGATGCATTCAATGAACTTTGTCTTTTAAGCGCAGCCACCCATATGCTTGGTATCATATTCTCCGTGGAACCCAACCCGAGATAGGAAATCGCGTGTAACAATGTACACGGCTCCCAAGGTCGAAATCATTATAAATTGTAGAGAAGACAAAGTGGCAAATAAGCGTAGAGTATAAATTGGCGTTTTACTGGTTCTAGGAGGACTATGAGAAACAGCGCACATGACTCGCATCTATTTCTGTGTACGGAACCTCTAAATAAAATTTTAAGAAAGCCCTCCATCGAACATCTGCAGTGAAATCTCCACGAAGAAATATCACTTTACCATTTGAGCCTGCTGCTCATTTGTATCATCGGTAGTTTGTCTCTATGTACCCTGATAATAGATATATTAGAAGATTTCCAAAGATATAAAGAATCATGAGCTGAGCAGTGTGCTACTAACCGTATGGACAGCTTTCCGCTCTGCGACATAGATTCTGCAATCTTCTCTTCCTTTTTCAACGTCTACGAACCATATAATAATGCTCGCAAAAGCACATAATGCGAACAGGAATGGAAATCCCATCCAATTATTATTCGTATGGTTGACAATAGCTTGGATGACGTTTGGGCCAAGGATTGAAGACTGGCCGATTAGTTGAAAGTCATGAAGCATCGTCGGGGATTGGAAAAGACACGAATAACATACAGCTTTATTTGTAATACCAAATAACCCAAAGAACATTCCCTCATATCCTCTGGGAGTAACCTCACTCATCATTGTTTGAGAGTATGAAAAATATGGCGCTTGAAATAATCCAAAAACAATGTTATAAACCCAAAAGTCGTAAACATGGTGATAGCCTATTTTGTCAGTCCATAATCCGACCACGCCATACAGCGGAATTAAAACACTAAAGATGTTGGTGATGATGAACATGGGTTTAGTTCGAATACCAAAATACTGTTGAATGTACCAAAATGAGAAAGTGGATATCGTGGAGGTGACAGCTTGTGCAAGTCCAAGATACGTCAATTGGAGAAAAGAGAAAGAGATGACTTCGTTCTGAATAATAGAGACGAGAGTAGTGGTTGTATTCAACCCGTCAGCAAGCATGAAGAATGCGAGCAGATAAGTAAATGTTTGAGGAAGATGGCGAATTTCGACGAGGGCGAGGTAGACTTGTTTCCAGCCGATGGTCCATACTGAACTACCTTTTGGGATAGGTGGCCCAGGACGTGATTGTTGGAAAATGAACCAAGGAAGGCCAAGAACGACCCAGTCTGGGTAAGTTAGATAAGAATATTTGTCGATATGAAGTGAAGGAAAATCAAACTTACATGAGTTTGTGAGGCACAATGCAAGATTGTTAGCAAAAGAATTTCCCTGCATCGGAATCAGGACAGAAAGGCTGAGTACTAGCACAAGAACGTATCCGATACTGGCATGGGCGGTAGATATATTACTAATATGGTTTCGTTCCATACTTTCTATCCTATCATACTCATCTTGATTTATCTTTTCTTCTTTGAGTTCTTCGTCTCGAGCTTTTTGAACGTGAGGCATGTAGCGGGCTAATCTGGGAAACAATGCATAATAGAATACCAATGATGCCTGTTACCATGTAACGTTAATACAAACACTTGAGCTAGATTAATGAGAGTACTAACGCCGTATGAAATGTATGATACAATATACAAAGCCATGGCCGTGGGCCACTGTTCTGGCTTTGTGATGGCCATCATCCCGTATTGGAAAACCCAGCACTTAATCTGTTAGTGTAACCTTCATGGGGGTAATTTGCCACCTACGACAACAGTAAGGAATAGAAGTATCCATCTCCCAAAATGCCCATAGTCTGCAACCGATCCAAAAGCCACAAATATGACAGACATAATGGTGAAGCAAATCCCATTGGCAAGCAAAACCACACTGGATACAGATCTTGTAGTAGTACCCCATGGGATTACACAACCTCCTGTGGTACAATTACCTATTTGAGCAGGTGTAATGGCGGGATCCCATCCAGCTTTACTCAGAGCATTTTGAAAAAGAGCTTGAGAATAGCTTTGCGGCCCTACTCCATTGTTTCCCTAAGAATTGTCAGTTAAAATACAAACAATCCCTACAGTGGATCGGCGCTCACATTGTAATAAAGATAATATGACCATAACTCCTTTCTCGAGGTTGTAGGCTGACTAGATGATTCTTCGTCGATACCAAATAGTTGTTTATATTTATTGAGGTTCTTCTTGATGCGATCAGACTTCGTTGTATCGATATGTATTCCATTGCCGTTCATTTCGATGGCGTTATCTTCGATTTCATTGACCTCGGGAGAGCCCATACTTGCTCTTCTTCTCAGCAGTGGCTGTCTCGAAAGACTCCGTTCTCTAGAGGAGGAAGTCATATTGTTTATAAGTGCTTCTCATTTCTCGAAGAAGCCTTAGCTAGTCTCTCGTCGTACAAAACGCAATGTCGCGTTGCATTTCGTAAGATAATGTTATCATGTTGCACCCGGCCTCGCTCTTTTACAGATAATAGAGTTAACCTATTAAATAGCAAAGGCTGGCTGAGGAGACAGATATGCTGCAGGCGTGATTGTATTCAGACGACACACTTCGGTCGTCGGGCTTCAGCCAAGTTGTCTCGGCCGATCTCCGGTCACATCACGTGATTTTTCTCCTCAACCTCCCTATTAATTTAATCTTTGTGTGTCAATTCAAAACTTCTTCTGTGCGTGATCTTTCAGAATTTTGGCAGGCAAAGACGCCTTGGGCAGCTTTTTAGATGCGAAGTTACACTGGGAGCTTTGAGCCTCGTGATTGAATAACACGGAAGGACACCGAGAGTTCTCTCTTTGCAAGCTTCACTAGACACACTTAAAAATAATGGTGCCAAGATATAAGGGATCAGCAACTAGCTGATCGTCAGATCAAGAGCTGAAGGAGAAGATTGGACAGGTATGGTTTATCCTTGTAAACTCTCTCGAATTCATGCCAATGCTTGCCAATTTCACTGCTCTCAATCTTTCGAATATCATGGGATCGATGGACGGGCGGATCGACCACGTATTCTACAGGTAATGGCGCAATCATATTCCTTGATGATTCTAATGACAGCTTAGCTTCTCATAGTTGCCGTTAATAGTCATTTCGTCAATGAAGATATCGAAACTCTCACCAAAGCTTACAAAATTGGAAACGTCATACTTTTTCATAGAAACATCTCTACCACGGTGAGACTTATTCGATCAACGGCTCCATTGCAAAATTTTGTTGAGAGTTATGGAAATTCTTAGAAACTCTTTATCGCAATCGATCAGGGAGATTGGCTAGTGGCTCGCATCAATCCGTCTCTTACAAAACAACTTCCTGGTTCGATGGCTTTTTGTGCGACCGGTGATCAGTCAAATGCATCTAAAGTTTCTGAATTTATATCAATAAATACTGAAGTAACATGACATCAGCATGGACTACGCGCCCGTCGCGAACGAATATCTGGAACCAAAGACTTCAATCTTTGAAGTGAGATCATCCTCGGGTGACCCAGAGACAGTTAGAAGATTTGTATAGGCGCAAGTGAAGGGTTTGCAGCAAAATGGCATTTTATCTTGCGCTAAGCATCTCCCTGGTCATGAAAATACGGCGGATGACTCTTAATATGGACTTTCAGTTGTCGTTGAGACCAAGAATGAATTGGAAGCTTACGAGCTGGTTCTGTTCCGGCAAGCCATGAAAGCTGGCGCAGATGCTGTTATAGTGGCCGATATATCTCTAACCCAGTTAGATAACACCTTTGATATAGTCATCGACGACTTGCCCGCCAATTTAATTCCGGATCTAACATGAATCTACGCGAAGAGATGAAGTATGGGATTGACAGTCAGTGATTGTTTAGAGATGGGCGGAATAAGAGCAACTTACGGGACAGAGAAAGAAGCGGTTATGGTTTTGAAAGTCAGTGCTACAGATCTGATTACGAATACCAACACTCAAAGCTCGTACATCTAGGCAGGGCCTGATTACGTCATGGTTTGCCACACTTTGAGAGCTCGAGTAGGTGCCATTGAAGCTATTATTGCTGCAGTAAATTCTGGTGAGATCTCTCAACTAACTATTTAGTCTTTGGTACATCAAGTGCTACGGCTCCATGCTAAGCATTCATCCTGGGGTATACCAAATGCGGCTGGTCGCAACATAGGTCATCGAATGCTTAACAAAGCATAATCAAAAATTGCGTCCTCAATTCATGCCAGAAGCACAAATTTTGTTCGCGCCGGATCAGGATGTCTTCCAGTTTTATTATAAGCTATGAAGGTGTTGTTTCTGTTTCTAACAGAGGCACGCTTTAGAATGTGACGCTGATGAAAGTGTCGGAGCTAGAACAGTTTGATCGCCCTTACTTACCCCTTATGAAGCACAGAATCTCAAGCACAGTTGTAAGTCTATCATTGATCAACAGATTTACAAGAAATACTCATTACAAACCAGTCATAAATACATGCGTAAGCTTGCGGAAGCTGATGTAATTATATTTGTGACCAGGAATGCAATCTTCAATTCACATCAAACGCGGCACGTCTTTCAAGCACGTCTCTGGCTGGGGGCAAAAGGCTCATCTCGATTGCAACATGTGAATCTTACAATGTTCTCGAAGATAGCGATATCACCAATTTAAATCGCGATATATGAGTCGAAGTTATCGGCTTTGAAGGCGGCGCTAGAGGTAATGTTGGCTTACGAGTGGCTCGAGGTCTTCTCCCTGTCTCTTCAATGAAGCATTCTGTTCACATAGTCGGTGGAGTGTCTGTTGACGGGCAATATGGGGGGAAAGATGGGCCCGTGTAAAGAATTGTCAAGCTAGTTGACGGACTGTTAGGCGGAAGAATTGATTCAAGCGTAAGAGACCAAGTCCTAGGCTAGCATTACGAAACCATGGCTACATGATTGTACCCCGGAGAGCATTCGGGCTAGGTCTTAATATGTTCACTCTCTTTGATTCTGCGCGAAGATTCTGCATTCTTGTCGCTCATGTCATGAGGAAATAAGACGGGGACAATTTATGCGAAGAGGCGGATCGAGGATACAGTGGTTAAGTGGTAGCTAGGTATTATTCTGTTAATGAAGAAATGGCAGGACATGAAAGAATGGGGTAACTATCAGCATGCATTGATTGAACCAGTATCCATGGTTTGTATGAGACGCTAGACTTCAAAGTATTGAGATGTTATGAATTATCTGAATATTCATAAGATTTGGCAGCCTCAGAAATACAAATCGGAAGGTCGTTGTCCGAGCCTAATCAGGAATTTCATACGGTGGTAGCTGGCACAGAAGCAAATGTGGAATGCAGTGTCGATCTGAAGATTTCCCCGCACTTGGTGAAAATGGAGATGGATCTTTAGGTATAAATCAGACATTGAGAGTTTCTGCCTGAGTCTAAGTGGTGTAAGATGGAGAAGTAGGGGCGGGATCCCCATGGTGAATTGTGCGGTATAGCAGAGGTGTATACTGGTCCAAGGTCCTGTGATGTGATGTTTTGTTTCGCACTCCTCGTCATAATGAAATCTGACACGGAGGGATATCTTGTACTGCCTAAAGATGGTTGTGGTAACGAACTCACTCCTGGTCCATTATCTATCCTTGTTGGACCCACTTCGCTGATTTTTTCCAATCTCTCTTTTTCCTATTCCTTTAGACTTTTCATGTTGTCAACTTTTTGGTTATTTTTGCTCCTGTGACCGGAAGTCTTAGGGGGGAGTTAGCTCTTCAATTATAACGGATAATTTATCCTTTGCCAATCAATCAAGCTTTACTTGGCAATCTGATGACCATGCATTGTTGCGTTGGAAAACTGGGGAAACCCCGGCACTCGGCAGACCTCTTACTGGAACAAATTAACACAAGAGCTTTAAGTACTTCGGGTCAATACAAGTGTCCTTCGGATCTACACATCCGAGCCCTAGTTCTTAATTGAAAATCACAGGTAATATGCCGATTAGATTCGTGAAGCCTTAATACCATACCTCACATTGTCAACAATTGTTTGTGTTGTTAGAGTTAAGCTCCCAAGAGATGATAAGATAATTTAGTGGGAGACAGCTGAAGAGCTTTTTTTTTTTGCTGGAGTTCACGCCGATTGTCGTAGCGCGACAACGCGTATCTCGAATGCCGAAATAGAACTTTAGTTTCTCGGCTAAAATATTTTCTGCAACGGCGATTCGTGCATGTTTATAAAAAGGGGGGGTAGCGGAGAAATTTATATAAAACGCCCAACGAACTCCATGCACGATGTTCCTGACTTGAAATGTTGCGCGTCTTTTAATTTAAATCGGTTGGCAATTCCGGGTATTTCTTGCTAACTGTCATGTCTTTGTTTGCTCTGAGATGTTTGTGGGCCCCCAAGTGTGAAAACTAAAGCTTTTTTAGCAAAACTCTATATCAGCTGAACCCAAGCTCCTATGTATTCCATCGCTACTTTTTGAAGTAGTCTTCTTTTACGGACCGTCTGTCCGATTGTTGTTGCGGATGTTAGGTTCTTGGTACCGTCAGTCCAGCGGCCTCTCGAACCGGTCGTCGACGAGGTCAGAGTGTAATAGATACATCAAGACCTTTGAGCATGTGAAAGAACTCTTAACTACAATCCGTGGGACGCGAAATAAAGTATAAAGTGAAGGGTTCTTCCTGCTTCAAATTCTCCTTCATCTCAACTACAATTTGCATGAAAACAAGAATCTGACAATAAATCACCATGACGTCAAGAATTGCTTTGGTCTCTCTTTTCGCGGCCGTTTATGGTCAGCAAGTTGGTACATATCAAACAGAAACTCATCCTTCTCTCACTTGGCAATCTTGCACGGCTAAAGGATCTTGCACCACAAACACTGGAAGCATTGTTCTTGATGGAAACTGGCGATGGACTCACGGAGTAGGCACTTCGACAAATTGTTACACAGGAAATACTTGGGACGCAACATTGTGTCCAGATGATGCCACTTGTGCAAAGAATTGTGCTCTTGAAGGTGCAGACTACTCTGGAACCTATGGTATCACAACCAGCGGAAGTTCTTTGAGATTGAACTTCGTTACTCAGTCATCAACAAAGAACATTGGATCTCGAGTTTACCTCTTGGCCGACAATACCCACTATAAGACTTTCAATCTCTTGAATCAGGAGTTCACATTCGATGTTGATGTCTCTAATCTACCTTGCGGATTGAACGGTGCTGTTTACTTTGCCAACCTACCCGCTGATGGAGGTGTTTCCTCGACCAACACGGCTGGTGCCCAGTATGGCACCGGATACTGCGATTCACAATGTCCACGTGATATGAAGTTCATTAATGGCCAGGTAAGTTCAGATACATATTACAAGAGGATAAAGCTAACTGAATTGTGTACTAGGCCAATGTTGATGGTTGGGTACCCGCAAGCAACAACGTCAACACTGGTGTTGGTAATCACGGTTCATGCTGTGCTGAAATGGATATCTGGGAAGCAAACTCGATTTCCACTGCTGTCACTCCTCACTCTTGCGATACTGTGACACCAACTGTCTGTACTGGTGATGCATGCGGTGGCACCTACTCATCATCAAGATATGCTGGTACTTGCGATCCAGATGGATGTGATTTCAACTCTTACCGCATGGGTAACAAGACCTTCTATGGTCCAGGTATGACCGTCGACACCAAGTCTGTCTTTACTGTCGTCACCCAGGTAAGCATCTTGTAGTCATATATACTTAGAAAATGAACTAACATGTCAACCAGTTCCTCACCACCGACGGCACAGCGTCTGGTACTCTTAACGAAATCAAACGTTTCTACGTCCAAAACGGCAAAGTGATCCCTAACTCTTACTCCACCATCTCAGGTGTAACCGGAAATTCCATCACAACTCCTTTCTGCGATGCTCAAAAAACCGCTTTTGGTGATCCTACCTCCTTTGCCGAACACGGTGGTCTCGCTTCCATGTCTGCTGCTTTCAAAGCCGGTATGGTTCTCGTGTTGTCTCTTTGGGATGATTATTATGCCAACATGCTTTGGCTCGACTCTACTTACCCTGTTACGGAAACATCGGCCGGTGGTCCAAGAGGTACTTGTGCTACGTCATCGGGAGTTCCAGCTTCGGTAGAAGCAAATTCTCCCAATGCTTATGTAGTCTACAGTAATATCAAAGTCGGAGCTATTAACTCTACTTACGGTTAAAAGTACGCGGATTAGGCACTAGGAGTCAAATCGTAGGAGTCGGGTGATGGATGATGGTAGTGATGATGATGATGGTAAAGGAGAAAATCGAAGCGCTCGTTCATTAAAATCAGGTGGTGGGGAGAATTGGAAGCACTCCTTCATTGATCTTGTGTGGTAGGGGATGAAAGTTAACATCGGAAAGACTCGCTCGTTTGGGGAATTGTCTATATGGAAGTCAACTTTGTACATATGATTTCAACTAGTACATATCATACATTTACATCATCTCTGCTTCGTGCCTTGATTGTGACTATTTTTCCAGGAAACAGGTACATTTTCAGATGATGAATGTTTACTACGCGATAGAGTAAATTAAACCTCTCTAGAAGCTCAAAGCTACGGTGACTAATCGCGGAGTAAAAGTACCTATATCTAAAAGAGAAATATCCATGTTCAGATATGCAACACAATCATTAATAGCGCAAATTTTGCGGGAGCTTATACGAATCAGGACGAAGCAGGAAAACAACTTACTTGAATATACAAGCTTCATGCTAGTATATCATGCTGGTTAAATGTCTCATTCCCGTGTTCTGTGCCTTACTAAATTTTGTGAAATTATATTACATCCCTACGGAGATATATCAGGATTATAATATCCAGGTGTACTATCCAATAACAGAGTCTGAAACGTGGAAATGGAAGTGGAATAGGTAATTAACGAATTAGATTGGATATATCGAAAACAAATACGATACTATCTTCTGAGTTGAGATATTCCTAGTGGAAAAATAGAATGTGACTAAGTGTTATAGAGGCTACCAAGCCTCAGTATCTGCTACTCATTAACCTCCTTACATGTGATCTGTGGATTACGAACAAAGATTTCGCTCATAGGTAAAGGAAACAATCAATGAAAGATGAAGATACATTGCACATTAAAGTACTCTTATCATCGATAGTCGAAGCCTATTAGCCACTAATCATCAAACTTTCTGTCGTGGAAGGTTGCTCTTCTATTGACAATAATAAGAGCCCAGGCCCCATTATTCATAATTAACACTGAGATATCCTTATCTTGATCAAGCGCCTTACCGTGCCAGATTTATACAGTATTCCATATGTTCTGAGTCGTAACAAAATATTGAGATTATGTAAAGTTTAGGTGAAGTGTGTGATGAAGTGTGTGACGAAGAGTTTCCGAGCGTGTGTTACAGTTGAAGGAAGGGAGATAAGTTGAGTCTGATGGCTTGGAAGACGTTGGAAGCATGAATCCGGAGATCTTGAAGATAAGAGTGCTGTGGAATGGGTCAATAAAGAAGATTTTAGAATATATCGTTAGTTGTAGAGGTAGAACCAGTGATCTTGCTGTACAGATACAAATTGAATAATTAACGCAGGAATCAAGCTGATGATTCTGTTGAATTTTCTATATTTCTTTGCGTAACAACCCATGGCAGGATAATCAGTTTTGTTTATCAACATTACATTTTAACAATATTCTCTAGCAGTCGATATTTTACCCCTAGCAGCTATTGTAAAGCAAGCTCTTTGTAATCACTCATCAACCACATAAGCGAGTTTTCCTTTTAATCATATGAAATGTTCTATAAGTCTTGGAACTAATTTAGTGAACTCCAAACCCATGCATTCAATTACACTGTAGTTATGGGATTATTGATAGTTTGAATGATAATCTACAAAACTAAAGGATTGTATCAAAAAAACAAGAAGCTCTTTGGTTTCAACGAAGTGCCCACTCGAATTTGCTTGAGAGATTCGTCTGGCCCCACTGAAAAACGGAATGCTGAACCATCATTGGCCGACTGGATATCGTGTCCTATAGATAATTGGAGACCTCATGTGAAATACCCTCTGAGTATCCCTCTCCAAAGTGAACTCGACACTATTGCTCATGGCCGAACGCAACTGATGCATAGCAAACTCCAGTATGTCAGGTGTCTCTGTTGTGAATTTCACATGTCTAAACATGCGTCTTGTTTCAACCATGATATTTCCACAAACACCTCGGATAGAAAGTCTCCTGAGTTGGGACCAAGTTGCTCCTAACAATGCTGAAAGTATAAAGTCAAAAAAGTAATCATCCATTGGCCTTCTTGATTGCCTCAATAAAGATCTAATATCACGCGCCTCTATTTGCCATAATTTAAGGGGTTCAAGGCCCACTCCTTGTTCAAAATCAAAAGTAATCAGTGTCGGTGCTACCGATTTGATGAAGTTTGCCATTTCGGAATATCGCTTTTCCTCTCTTGCCTCTGACCATCTAACATCTTGAACAAGCTCACGACCCACTGTGGATACTTTAAGATGTTTCAATTGCACGAATTTTCCTAGAAGAGGCTGCAGATGCCCTCTCATTAGGCCGCAGTGTCTCAATACAGGAATTCCGTTCTCATCCTCAGTCTCTTCGTATTTTGTATGGTGTATCCAGAAATCCCTGTCAATATCCTGGAAAACTACAACATGAACAAAAAGGGGACAGCCATCTCTCGGCTGTAAGAGGCCTTGAAGATTTTCCATCTCCAAAGAAGCTACAATAGAAGGTGTCGAAACACAAGCGCGGAAATAGTTATAGGGCATAAGACCACCTATTCGAATGACAGTAGCTTCGGGGAATACCGATGGCGGTATAATTGCTGAAGGTCCAAAATAATCTTGGTAAACCGGTTGTGCGGGGAGATAAACAAAGTCTCTCCAGTCAGCAGCAAGGGAATAAATGTCTAGTCTTCTAACTCGAATCAGCAACTTCCACGCCTCCCACAATTTTGTATGATCGAAGAATTGCTCTTCATGAGAACACTGCCTCGGATAGATGGTCCAAGTTATACTCGAAACGAAATTCCCCAGCGTGGGCAATCTGAGAATCGTATCGATGAATGCGTTCTGCCGCCTCACTTTGTCTTTGTGTTGCGGAGATCTATACGAAAAGCCTCTTAAGTCGATCAAATCATCAGAGGTAGTCCGATGAGAGCTAAGATTGACATGACGGTACAATATCGGCACAGTACGTTCATACATATCGCGCGATGTTTGTGCTATTTACAAAAAAGTCAGTCATGGGTTTCATGCGGCTATTAGAAGGATAAGTACCTACATAATCTTGACAGATCTCTTTGCTCACAACACTTCAAGATTAGAGATTGTAGCTCCGCGGAAAAGTCGTGGTATTTCGTGAAATTCATCATGATATTAGTACTGTTTGAATGTATTCAAAATGTGAGATGATGAAGTAACTTGGTTGAGGTAAAGGATGAGTACGAATTGAATGGAAATCGATGGGGGTGTATGAAAAGTAGGATTGTTTACAACACTTTGATTGCCTGTGTGATACGGAAGGATCGAGAAGTCATGTAGTTTACAGATATTGTGTTGTGTTGTGGCAGGTACCATCAACAGTATACATATAGCCACAATCTTTTATATACGGAGAAGAAATACCTCTTTCTTTAGATACTCCATCTCTCATCCACTGATCTTCTGCTCAAGAATCCATTAGTTCAGTTGATTCACATTACATTAATCTCAAACCCAGCCGAATACATCTGAGCATTCTTAAAACCTCAAGTTAAGCTTCAATAATATAGATGAGGCCGACCTCGGGAGTTTGACGATTTTCCGAAAACGCGAATAAGATCTGCGAATTTCATAAACACGGTGCTAGTACTGTATGGATCTCGAAGGCTGGGGGGGATTAGAGAGCAATATTATTTATAAATCTCAAGTCTGAATGCCCAAGACGATTTAACTCACTTGACTTGTTTATTGAAGTAGAAAAGAAATTATCAATTCTGTTCAGGATAGGAGTTGAATGTAAAATGTTCAACCTGAGATGAAAAGAGATTAACACTATAAACTCTAATAGCTTGATAGTTTTATTAGAGATGCTTGAGATTGTTGAAATGACTTTTACTCAAATCATGCTGTCATTTGATGCCTATCATCTTAACTTTTGAATGTTAATGATTTAACTGAAGATCCCCCTAATTATTACTTGTAATCTGTGAATGGTTCATCAAAGTTTACCTTCGAAAGTCCCGCTGGGATACTTTTGTATGTAGAATTTAGCGATAGTCCAAAAGCTGCTATCTTGCCAATCCAGTCAACTGATAGATCTCATGTGTACATGTCAGATCAACAATTGCAATCTCAGAGAAGGCAATAGCATTTTTGAAAAAATTCATCAGTCCATCATGAATCATAAGTACTCAGAGAAAGCGATAGTCACAAATTATTCAAGATCTGTCAAATAGAAGAGCTTCTGAAAAAATTTAAAGTCAATTCAATTGGTTTTAGTATTTAGACAAATCCCCCTTTCAATCATTTTAGCATCACCCACCCCCTTCATACCAAACCCCCGGGACGATTTCGCTATTAGAATTCATATTCAACTCCGGAAACGAGTAGTTCGGGTTCCATAAATCCTCTTCCATACTCACGCCAATGTCAAAGTCAATCATCTGAGTCATCTCCTCCCAAAACGACGTATCCACTTCAAAACTGTTAAAGCCCACAATGGGGTCGGCAGAAGAGCGATTTGGAACCAGTAGTTGTGGTTGAGGAAGTTCAAAACCATCTGTATCCTGTGGCGGAGCTGTAACTTCCTGAGTAGTCGCATTGTCCCCCTCCTCGGTGACGTTTTGACTTCCTTCTTTCTGGCACAATAACTGTGGATTGTTAGCTATCTCATCGACATTCTTGTTACGGTCCAAGATCCTCTCCTGACAAATGCTAAGAATTTGTAGACCTGATTTTGCCATGGGGCTCCTGTCCTCCATCATCTTCAACCTGCCTATCGATTTCTCGATTGCAATTTTCATTCTTTCCTTTTGACCACTCTCCAAATTTGGTGACTCTAATACTATCCCAGACAAAAATATTCCACAATCAATAGTATTGAATGCGAGGGAATAAATCCGATATTGATGTGGTTTCATTGCTTTGAACAATTGATCCTGAGCATCAAGACAATCTAATGCAGCTTTTATGCACGCAGTTCGACTTGTAGGATGGATTGGTGCGTGAGGTCTGTGAAGTGCCATAAGAAATGAATGCGCGGAAGTCGGTATTGCTAATCTTTGGAGAGGAAGTATTGGTTCTTTCATGTCCCATGATTTATCTGGGTGTTCTGGCCGTAGGGTAGGTGGTAGAGCGCCAATCATGGAAACGATCTTGTTATGAAGGTTTGTGATAAATGAATAGTCTTTTATGTGAGGTCTATGAGCACCAGCTGCTAAAAGTTCATGAATCATTTGAGCTGAAGAATATTGAAACAGTTGAGTCGAATAAGTGGATGGTGGGGAGTGAGGATCCTGCAAATTTGCCGGGGTAGGTATGGTTTTTGACGGATCAATAGGGAATGAACAATCAAGTGGTGTTTTGATTGTACAATCACTTGCATTGA
This sequence comes from Botrytis paeoniae, assembly GCA_004786145.1. Classification (NCBI taxonomy): domain Eukaryota; kingdom Fungi; phylum Ascomycota; class Leotiomycetes; order Helotiales; family Sclerotiniaceae; genus Botrytis; species Botrytis paeoniae. Next base: position 151,985 of record PQXI01000009.1, on the reverse strand, counting down.
TTGAGCGAGGTCTTCCAAGCATTACAGACATATGACTGACAACAATTAGCAACGTGCCAAGTAAGGATTGAAGCTGCTGACCTGTCCCAAGTGAAGAGCGTTACCCAAAGCCTCCTTTTGTATTCGTCATACCAAAGTTTCTCCAGTCTAATACCAACATCCTCTCCCACAACTTTTGGAATTGAAGCTTGTAGATGAAGTCCTAAATCTTGGGCCTGTCTGAGATTCAGTCAGCATGATGAATAAATGAGACAGAAAGACCACAAACCTGATTGCACTACCCAATAGATGCCACGCTTCTGTGCCTCGACTATAATTCTTCAGCCAGCCAGATTTTAACAAATCATGTTCGACGCCTGTTATGGTGGAAGAGTGTCTTCCCAGAAGAGACATTATCTCCATACCAGTTTTACTATACTCATGAGAAAGCCTATCACAATCCAATAACGTTCTTAAATGAAGTGTTTTTGACGTTTCTGTGTTTGGAGGTAAGAATTGTAAAGAAACAGCAAGAGTCTGGAATAATAATGCAGGAAAATATAGAAGATCTTTAGAGATACTTCCAAGATCCGATTGCCCACCTAAAGTGTTACGAATATCTTGCCATAATTTGAGAAGATTCCGAAAATAATGCTCTTCTAGTATTTTGAGATACCAATGTAATTCTGAGAAGAATAAGTCGACCAGCTCTGAGATAATAGATTGAGATGGCAGTTGTATAACTAAACTCAGAAATTTATGTCGTAAACCAGGATGGGATAATGAAGTTGATGTAGGTGTTCCCATGAATGTGGAAAGGTCATCATTAACATGAAATGACTGTTTCTGTCAGGTTGAACTATGAACGAGGAAGAAAAGGAAATACCTTTTGTAACCCAGTAAACGAGCTGTTATGAGAAGCATATCCTACTTGATCAAAAAGATCGGATGGTGTTGAGCCTGACTTCAATATGATTTCCTCGTCTCTTGTACGTTTGTTTGATTGTCCTCCATTCTTTGAGACATCTTTCAGATCATCGAGTCTATCCTTTTCATAAGAACGTCTTCCAGTCACAGTTTGGAATCTACAACATACGATGATGGGTTAGAATAAGAGCACTTGTCTGGAACATTTCGAGAAATGCAAACATCACATGGTTGACCACGATTACACTATTTGATTCGTTAGAGGTAATTCTTATCAATGATATATCATATCTTACCTTTTGCTTTCTCCTATAACATTCCCAACATGTCTTTACTATACGTCTTCGCTTCTGTGGCTTTGTTTCCATGATTCAGTGTTCAGTGCAGCGATATATATATATATATCATATGTAGATTGATGAAGGGGGTGAATGAAAATGGTAAGCAGTGTAATTGATTTAGTCACGTGAGACTGGGCCATGAAGCGGAGTTAACGTTAAGACCATGAAGCTATCTATATTTTTACCTCGTACCCTCGTATCTTCTCATTGCTACGCCTCGTCGAATATTTTATCACAGCTAGAAAGTCTTCTCGAAACGTCGTAAGATTTCAAACTGTAATACTAACAAAATCTCTCAAAACACACATTCTGACTCGCACATTCGAAAGATCTCAATGGTGGCAATCCCACATTCGAATTACAAAATGTGAACGATACGATAACCTTATCCACCGCCATTTGCTTACCTTCCACAACGCAATTCGAACGAAGAATAACTTTCCATGTCAATCTATATCTTCTTCCCATCTGCAAGCGTATAATCACACTTGCTAGCTATCTGCTATATGTTTCTGATGTCTCTGGAGTCTGGAGGGTGCCATGTTGTATCGATACTCTCTGGCTGCATCCAATAGGATGGCAGAGCTAGAATTATCCTCAATTTCGCGACTTCGAATATAAATGTACAAATTCTTGATTGTATGGAAGTATCTTTCTGGAGTTTCCGTTGGACTTGGTGATCATCAGATCTTCTTGGAGGTTATACAAGTGATATATGGATAGGAATCTGCCCGCAGAAAGGAATGAAGAAAAGGTGTTTTTGCTTTCCAGCCAACCTCGAGTGAGAGTAATTATGTTCTTTCTTGGATCGCTTTAAATATCGGGCTCACATACCAGTCTCAATAGTTATGTACGGAGTACGTCGTAATACTTCAGAACAAGCAGACTTATACTGAGTTTCAATCAAGTGCCAGCAGATGCACAGCGTCACACAAAACAGATAGGCCTTACACCTACAATCATCATACTACCTATTGCATGATTCAATCCACCCTTTTGCTTCTTTGCATTGAATCCCCCTTCTAAATTCTTCACACGTTCCCGGAGAGTGAATAACGACATACGAGAAACTTTATCCTGCGAAGGAATAGTCGCATTTGCCGGAATCATGTCAATTATCATCAATCTTAACATAACATAACATAACATATTGATTAATCCTTGATGTTGATCATCTCGCTCACAATTTACCCGACCCAAATGTCCGTCCTTCCCCGCAGTTTTACCGGATGTGCCGGTTTTTATACCAAATTCGGTTGGATGAACACCTGCATACGATTTCATCATCACCCGTCACTCGTATAAGTAACTTGCGGTGTATGTCTGAAAGAGTCTATCGACCTCAAGTTACCTCGGACGTATAGCTCAAGTGAGTTTGGTGTCCTATCCTTGATTGACAGCTCAAAATAATGGATACATGCAAGTGACTACCCCGCATGGAGAATGAGGGGAAATTCCCACATTACATAAATGTTCAAACGATACTGCTGTTTTTGAGTGAAATGCGATTAGGAACTCTCTTTTGTCAAAGGTAATCATGAAGGTCTTCTTATGGTCATTGTCTTTTGGAACTGTTTTGTTTGCTTCAACAGCTGCCACTCCTACGACGACAGCTGAAAGTGCAGACGCGTTTACTACGAATATTAATATAAATGTTCAACGTGAGTCCATCAGCGTTTTTCTGGTTCATCGAGAATTGCACATGCAACATGTCTCGGTGCTCTTCAATTTCCTTCCCGTTCTTGATGACTCAATCTATCACGCAACTAACTCACATCTATTCTAGAACTATGGGATTTCTTTGTCGGTCCGGTAGAAACAGCAACTACCAATACAACCGTCTCCGCGACTCCCGTTCCAACATCGGAACTCATTCCTCCACCACCTCTCCAGTATTCCCCCTTCCCAAGTGGTGCTCAGGTACCTTTAACCCAAAAGAATGAGTCCTGGAAATTTCCTTCCGGGTTTTGGTGGGGTGTAGCATCTGCAGCCTACCAGATCGAAGGAGCAGCTGCCGATGAAGGCAGAGGTCCTAGTGTTTGGGATGTGTTTACTCATAATGCTGCTGCGACAGAGACCTTATTCAATGATACAGGGGACGTTGGTGACAATCAATATTATCTGTATAAACAAGGTTTGTTCACTAATACTCTACACTAAGTTTAGATTGATGGGGAGACTAATAGCAATAGATATTGCGAGAATTGCAGCTCTCGGTGTCCCATATTATTCATTTTCCATTTCTTGGTCTAGAATTTTACCATTTGGAAAGGGACCAGTCAATGAACTTGCTCTACAGCATTATGAAGATCTTATTGATACTTGTATCGAATATGGAGTTCAACCTGTCGTTACACTCTTCCATGTAAGCATTATCTATACCTCATCTCATCCTTGGATCCTAATTTTCTGCTCTCAGTGGGATACCCCTCTCTTCCTCCAAAACTCTTACGGCGGCTGGCTTTCTCCCAACATCGTCGAAGATTTCGTCGCCTACTCCAAGATAGTATATTCTCGCTATGGCAACAAAGTCCCTCACTGGTTTACCGTGAACGAACCCATCGAATTCTGTGGGGAGTATCCGTTCCCCTCTGGCTACTTCACCCCCACCACCATCCCTTCAGAACAACAACGCTTTTACTGCGGTCACCATGCTCTTCTCGCACACGCTGAGTCCTATCATCTCTTCAAATCCCTGGGACTCAATGGAACCCTGAGTTTTAAAAACAACGGCGGATATAAAATTCCCCTCACAAATTCCTCCGAAGATGCCGTTGCCACACAACGAGCTTGGGATTTCAACGAAGGCTGGTTTGCTAATCCTGTCTACATCAATGGAGACTATCCACCTTATTTAAAAACCTATCTGGATACCATTCTTCTCACATTTAATGAAAGTCAAAAGGCATTGATAAACGGCACTGCAGATCTATTCGCTCATGATGCGTATACTTCTTCACATTATATGGCTCCCGATACGGGAATTGACGCATGTACTTCTAATTCTTCGCATTCGTTATTCCCAGGCTGTTTCAATTCTACGAATGTAAATGCAGACGGGTGGTTAATTGGAGCGGCGGCAGATCCGTTGGCAAGTTGGTTGCATATTGCCACAGATTGGGTACCTACGTTTTTGAAATATATTCAAGATACCTGGCCTAGTAAGGGAGGAATTGCTGTTTCTGAGTTTGGGTTAGTTTTTCGGTTTCCAATGATGGCTCTCTGGCTTTTCTCTTCCTCTTTGATCCCACGTTCATCTCTCTCTTACTTGTCTTTCCTTTATTTTATTCATCAAATCACACAACTAACCCCTCTCCTCCCAATAGTTTTGCAGAGCCCTACGAATATCAAAAAACGCTCCTCTCTGATATTCGAACCGACACAAGAAGAACCCTCTATTACAAGCAATACATGGAAGCTATTTTACTAGCCATTAGCGAGGGAGTCAACGTTGTTGGATGTTTAGCTTGGAGTATCATGGATAATTTAGAGTGGAGTTCCGGTGAGAAATTTGCTCTTTCTTTCTCTGTGATCCTTCGTCGAGACAATTCTTCATTCTTCACAACAGAGAAACCTCTACATTTTAGATACGAAAGAGCTATCGCTAATGAAAACATAGGATACCATGTGAAATTCGGAATGCAATATGTAAATTTCACGACTGGGGAACGGTATTACAAATCGAGTTTCTTCGAATATGTTAATGCGTTTAAGTTGTATGCGGAGGACCCGGTGGTGCCGGTTTATGTTCAATAATCTGAATTAAGATGAGAGAAATGAATGATTGAGATGGATAAGCTGAATGGATGTGCGAAGGTGAATCATTCGGCTGGTGGGTGGCCGGAAAAATTATTCAAACAGGAGAGAAGAGACTTCAAGACTGAAGCTGCATACCTAGGTATCGAATACTCTAGGCCCTGAAATATCTGTAATCATCAAGCGGATACCCAACCAATAAGATATTTTTATCAGAAGGATTGAGACAGGCAGCAATTATCAGATAGTTTCCATCCATTGAAGATAAAAGGTATAAGATGGTAAATCATACATCGTCATTGATTTTCCGCACCAACGAATCACGACATTAATATCTAACGAATCAATGACAAACGTAGAGAAGAGAAGGGAAAAAAAGAAAATTATAAGACAGCATGAAAATTGAAAGAAAAGTTTCTTCTCATCCGACATTGAAGTCCTGTATTTTTCTAAGATAACCAAATCACTCAAATCTTCTCCCATGTCAGAGATTAGCCCAATCTCATCTCTACATATATTTCTCCATCCTATTCTCATAACTCATGATTAGATCCTCAAGTAAGTTATCTATACCATTTTTCTCTCGTTCTCACATCTCCTCATTCCCTATTCTCCACCCTCCCCCCACCTTCCCATCACGCCACACCCACTCCACAGCCATCCCAACCCCTCACCCCCCTACGAAATCGCCAAAACCAACGGTCCCGCCACCGTAATATCATCCGTCAACACCCCGGTCGCCGGCATCTGACTCGCCAAATTCAAATACGCATCACCCGCCAACCCCTGGGGCACCGTACACGCACCATTCGCAAACGTCGTGAATGCCGTTCCGCCCGTCTGTCCTCCATTCGTAAACGCACACGCCGTGGCTCCCTGCGCCGTAGTCGTCAACTGCAATGTTGAGCCCGGGGTAATCGCTTCATTGGCCGTCGTCAGCGTCACAGCCGGGAAGGGCGTAACTGCCAGATTTGAGCCTTGGGGGCAGGAAGAAATAAAGGGGGCTGCGAGGGAAAAGACGTTGCGGATTCCGAGGGGAGTGTCGAAGGCGGAGGGGACGGCGGAGACTTTGGACGCGGTGCGGATGAATGTTTGGTGGCGGGATTCAACGGTCACGATTTCGGCGGCGACGGTGAGGACTGCTTTACTGCTGATTAAAGGCGCGGCACCAAGATAGGCGCTCACGCCGATGTTTTCGAGAACGTTGGCTGTAGCGATCATATTCTGGGCGGTGGTGAAACCGAAATTGTAAGTACAAGGTGCGACGGGTTGAGTGCCAGCAGCGGAAATGGCTGTCATGAGAGTAGTGACATGAGTCGCTTCGGTCATGGCGACCATTTTCAAATTTGCGATATCTTGAGTTGTGAGACCTAGAGCTGTGAAGTCAGAGTCGGGGAACTTGGCGAATCCTTGTTGGTAGAAAGCCGTTTCGAGATTCTCGAGAGTGAGGGCGCTGGATAGGAGTGTTAGTTATGTTTTTTTCTGGGAGAAATGGAAAGGGAGGAATGACGCCCCGCTAGGCCACTGTCGTAGAGGCTTCTTCGCTTCGCTCTATCAAAAGAATAGAAGAGAGAAGGAAAATAAACATACAATTGCAAAATATCCACATCCGTCAAATCAGCCGGTAGACCCGTCGCGGTAACCTGTCTCTTCACTTCGTACATCTTCAACGCTCTCTCATTAAGCCTAGGTAGCGCTGGAAGAGCCGATACTACTGCTGCCAATCCAACCACCGCTCCAATAAGATTTCTTAATCCAGGCATTTTGATCTGATAGATTGATTGATATTCGTTTTGTAAAAAAAAAGATATATTTGTTTAAAAAAGAAAGATGTATGCAAGACCAGCCTGAGCTACAACACCTATAAAATTAACTAGAAATAATAAATTAAGCCTCTAACAGAATTAACTAAAAAAAATCAATGAATGAATGAATTCAAACAAAAAGCAATCCAGTGCTTAAGAAATTAAGTAGCAAAAAAAACTTCGTCGTAAAGAAAGAAAGTAATGTGATTCCAAACCCAAGAAAACGCAAAAGAAAAAATCCAGACATCCCATCATCTATATGTACTGTACTGTACCTACTGACGAACACCCAACCCATCCACACACCCATTACAAGCCCCCAAGCAAAACCAAGACACAGGAAGCACCTCTCCCGCTCACATGTAGCAACATGCAACTCGCTCTCCCAAGCGTAATCTTGGCAGCGGTGCTTAAATGGTTCTCTGCGCTCTTCTCACAACCTCCTTCATCCGTTCCCTTGCATAACATCCGCACCACCCAATCACACACCCAGGTTTCCTCGTCTATATCTCCCAATGCAGAAATTCAAATAAGCTTATTTCACTTCCCGACGCACTTGTGAACATGGGAAAATGGAACATCGTGTATCCGCGAAGTGGTGGAGGTATGCTGGGATGGGGACGTGTGGGATTTGTTTCGAGTGCTTGAGCATTGGGAGCTAAGGGACTTAAGGTTAAGGTTATATCATCTGAAAACCGTTTTTTTTTCATCATTTTTTTCTCCCGAATAATAACTCGGATATTATTTTCTGCATCTTATCTGTAGAATGGGGAATTAGAAGACGACTTCATACAATCCTCTCTCTCTTTTCCTTTGATACAAACTTGCACTCCCATCCCAAATTCGAGTACCGAGCAAAAATTACATAATCACGCTAAGAAAAAAGGAGATCCTTCCCATCTCCATCATCAACCACCAATAAATACAACCATCCATTTTCTTCAACATTCCCCCTCCAAACCACCTACCTACCTACCTACCTACCCATCAATCCCCACCCCTCCTTCCCATTCCCATAAACTTCCACACCTCACAACACCTTTTCTCTTCACTCCTCTCCCTTACCTACCCATCCACCCACAAACCTAGCTGTATCACATTCGTTTCGCATCCGTCAAGCATCCTAATCCCTGCAGACCTACCTGTATCCAATCCAGTAAGCAATCCAGTAAGTACCGGGCCTAAGTAAATATCTTTCATTTCACATCCGAGTCCGATTTTCATTTTCCCATCATGATCATCATTATTATCTTCTTTTCTCTGTACCATGAGGAAATAGATCGATTATTCTTGCATTGATATCCACATCCACATCCACATCCACATGCGCATTCGTATCCGCATCCGCATCCGCACGTATCCGCATCAACAAAAAGTGAATGATTGATATGCGAAAATTATATGGTGTGTATTATGATATCAAGTACCTAGTAACCACCTAGTAATTAATCAGTCTTACGGAGTATTCATGAGGATTACTTGCATATTGCCAAGTATCTATCTATCCATCCATCTATCAATCGTGCATTCAAACACACCAACCAGCTATATCAATTCGCCATCTATATCACCATCTAAATCCAAAGTCCGCCAAATACATTTTATCCAATACAATCCAATCCAACCCCCAATTCACTATCTCACTATCCCATCCTCCACCTCCCATGCCATACTATACCATTCCATTCAACCCTCCTTCCCACCCACCCACGTCAAGTACAGATATCGTAATCATCTGAGAATTGCCGAAATCAAGGATCCATGTTGAATGTAGATTAAGGGGGAGATACATCACAGTGTGGAACTCACAATGCTTGATATATGTCATCATCTCGGTATAGTCCTACAAAAATATCAAATTCATATACAATACACAAGTAGCCCCCTTCAAAGACAAGCTATTTATGATTTAAGTTCATTTCTTTCCGCTAGACTATAAATGCATCTGATACAGAAACGCTAAAATGCAAAGGAAATATATTCGAGCCTTAATCCCATTCTCACCCAATATATGATCCGAATAAAAAAGGCATACACTTTCTTCGTACTATTTCCTTTTCCTAACTCGTTTCATGACCATTCACTTTTTCACTGCATTCAAGTAAAACTCGTACCCATTTGATCCTCCTCAATAATTAATCCTTCCTTCATTCATTCATCCACCTTTCGTTCCCAGTCTCATCTTGATTCATCAATATGACAATCTGACAGTCAAAAAAGTCCTCCTAAAAACAACCATTGGTCGGTATTATTGGTGAAAATAACACAAATCAACGTGTTACGTCTGCAATATTTCATAGCCCACAGAATTTATCCATTGTGGTAGTCAAATAATTCGACATTATATCAACGCGTTCAAAACCTCATGTAAGATGGTTGGTTAAATTAGATTTAGAGTGCGTAAGGATTGAGCGATCTAATTGTGAGACATCTATAAATATGTTAGTTGATGTTGAACGAAAGTGAGGCCAGATATAAATAAACATACGGTGGACTCTTTGTAAGATCAGTCTTCAAAATAACTGGAACTCTTGTCATCTCTTTGACATCTTGAATGTATTCACCATCTTCTTCACGAAGGGTGAAATACTTCAAGTACTTCTCCTTAGCACTAAGCTTAGCTTCAACAGGTTCGCCAGTTGGTACCTTTGAGTCGGAACGAGTTCGGTGAAGGCTGGTTGCGGCTGATATTGAGTTCTTGGTTGGTGATGGTGGAACACTTTGAGTTGGGCGTTCAGCAAGGGAAACACCAGCAACGCTACCAGCAATGTCAGAAGCATCATCGTCATCATCGAATAAAGCATCAACATCATCAGTTGAGATGGTACCAGTCTCCGTTGTCTTTCGTTGAGCTTCTTCATGCTCCTTCTTGGCTCTCTCGGCAACAGCGGCCTGCTTAGCAGCGGCAGCAGCGTTGGTAGTTCTTTGAGATGCACCAGCCTTTGGACGCTCATCTTCTGGAACATATGCAGATGATGGTACACCCTTCTCCCAATACAACTCAAGTACTCTCTCGTTCTTTCTGAATTCGGCCTTCTTGAGTGGAAGTTGATCGCAATGAACTCTCTTTTCAAAGCCAAACTCAGGAATTAAAACATCGAAAGCAGATTCGTAAACACAGACGACGATACCCTCACTGATAAGTTCACCACCAGCCTCTTCACGCTTTCTATCCATAATTCTACATGACTCAATATGAACACTCTGCTCTTGAGCATTTTGAGCCGAATCCTTCTTTCCGTTGCAGGATTCGGTTGTCTTGACGAGAGTCTCCATGTCTTCATTGTATTCAATCTTGCCTTCAGAAAGAACAGCTTCGAGTTGACGATGAACAACCAAGTCTGCATAACGACGAGATGGATTGGTGAAATGAGTGTATAATGGTAAGTTAAGAGCATAATGAGGGTAAAGATGTGGTTGAGTCTTTCCAGCAATAAAATATTTGGCGCGGTGCATGGACTTGACTAGAAGAGTTTCCATTCCCTTGCGAATGTCGGTATCATCAACCTTGAAAAGACTATTTTGAAGACGTCCACTGCTTGATGTATCGATTTCGTATCCAATTTTGTTCATGCGATCAGCAAATGTTTGAAGACGTCTTGGATTTGGTGGACCTTGTCGACGAAGGAGTGCCTTTTCAGGAAGGCCTTGGTAGATCTTTTGTGCCACACAAGAGTTGACCTTGTTCATCAATTCTTCAATCAATTCATGAGATGGAGTAGAATCAAAGATATTTTGTTCCACTGGAACATTCTCATCATCCAATTGATAAACAAGTCTTAATGGTGCAATAGTCTCTCCATCAGAACCAAGACGAGATTCACGGAATTTTTGAGCAACAGCCTAGATACGTTAGTACTTTAGGGGGTATATGGTTTGTGCATTGAAAACTTACATTGAGGATTTGAATATCCTTTACTTCAGCACCCTCGAGTTTTACATCGGTTTGGCCGGAAAGGACGGCATCGACATCCTTATATGTCAACTTGCCACCACTCTTGATGATACTCTTTCCAATCCAAGTCTCATCCTCGAAAACAGCGCCAGTTTGGGCGTTGACTTTGAATACAACCGAGACGGTGAGACGATCTTGACCTGGTGTCAAAGAGCAAATGTCCGAGGCAATCTTTGGAGGTAACATAGCACAAGATCTGTTCATCAAATAAACAGCAGTTCCACGTTTGCGTGCCTCTCTATCTACAAGAGAGTTTGCCTTGATGAAATGAGCAACATCAGCAATGTGAATACCGATTTCAATCTTTCCATCTGCTTCAGTCTTCACGTGAATAGCATCATCAAGTTCATTGGCACCATTTGGATCAATGGTAAAGGTCTTTTCGCTTCGGAAATCACGTCTAGTGGAGATGGAAGTTTCATCTTCCTTCTCCAAAGACCAATCATCAAGACCAACACTACGTGTAACAGCATCTGAAAACTCGTCAGAAGCAAAGTTGTTGTCACGAAGAAGAGCGTCAGTCTCAACCTTCAATTCACCCATCTTACCAAGTTGTTCAACAAGGGTGCCGAAAGGATGGAGAGAGGTGATTGGCCATCTCTTGATGCAAGCAACGAAAATACGATCAGCATAATCTTGATGCTTCTCAACGAAATCGCGTGGTGCTTGTTCAGTAGGGATGGCAATCAATGGAACACGCTTGTCGGTAGGTTTGAACCAAACAATCTTTGGCTTGTCTTGTTGACGTTGCTCTTGATGACGTCCAGAATTTCCATCACGAGCTTGACGTTCAGCTTCTTGCTTTTCCTTGGTAGCTTGACTGGATGGTCGAAGAAGACCTAGGGTACCAGAGAACATTTGTCCGGCGACACGTTCAATGACTGCGACAATGTGACCAGCGTAAAGTGGCTTCTGCTCGTCATTGACTTCCTCTTCCTCGACAAGTAAAAGACTCTGACCCTCAACTTCAACATCATCATTCTTCTTTTGGGTTGGTCGTTGTCTCAAACTTCCACGTCTTCTGAGTCCACCCTCTTGGTTTTGATCATCACCATTTGTAGAGTTATCGCGATGATGATTGCGATCATTGTTTCCATTGCCCGATCCACCAGTTCTGGTATCGGTAATATCCTTGCGCTTCTTCTTTTCCTCCTTCTCGCGCTTTTGTCCCCAAACTTCGTCGACATCCAACAACTCAACTGCAACGAGATCTCCCTCTAAAGCACGGTTACGATCCTTGCTACCACAGATGAAGATATCGGCGTCGAGCAATCCATCATGAGTAGTTACGTAAGCATCAGAACGATTCTTCTTGTTAACTCTTAAAATACCTGAAACGAGCTGACCATCGCCAAGAAGAGCTGGAAGGGTAGCCTGAGGAAGATAAGGGGTGAACAAGGTTTTACGTTGTTGCTGTTGCTGCTGTTGTTGCTGACCATTTTGCATTCCCATTTGTCCATTCATTTGTTGAGAAGCCTGTAGTTGCTGCTGAAGTTGACTAAGCTGTAGAGGATTCATTTGTTGGAACCCTAAACCTTGAGGCATGATCATTTGTCCTTGAGCAAATTGTACCAATTGAGGTTGACTTTGGTATTGAAATCCACCGATGTTACTCATGGATTGATTGATAGATCCACGATTACGGTGACCTGGTTGGAAACCACCTTGGTTTTGTTGACCTTGGAAGTTACCCATTTGTGGTTGTGGATCTTGAGGAGCAGCATTTTGAGGTACTTGATTTCTCCAGTTACCATCAAAGTTTCGAGAAGAGTTACGAGCATGCCCAGCTTGAGCACTGTTTCTTCTTCCAAAGTCATTGTTTTGACCTGCACCATTGTCTGTAGATCCTTGTGTTGGTGGGAATTGAAATGAGCCACCACCTCGTTGAGATGATCCACCTCTACCATTTTGACCACCTCCGACGGCCATACTTTGACTTCTACCATGAGCACCACGACCACCACGCATAGCAGAGCTTGGGGTCAAATGATTGCTGGTACTTTGTGTAGATTTGTCATCGCCTGGGCTCACATTTTCTGAATTATCACCACCAGTCGATGTAGCTCCAGCTGCACCAGGAATAGGGAATTGAAATCCAGAAGTAGTTCTCTTCTGTTGTGCGATTTCAGCTGCCTTCTTTGCTTCAGGCAAGGCAAGAGAATGACGTCTTTGATGACCACCACCTGGAGGTCCTCCGCCACGACCACCTCTTGTAGATTGATTTTCACCACGGTTGGTGTTTCCGCCAAAGTCTGGAGTAAAGCCTTGGCCAGCCGCACCTGAAGATGGAGCAGGTGGTGGACCTGCCATAGCCATACCCATATTTGGAAGTGCCGATTGATTACGACGATGTGAGAGAGGCTGTGTTGGAGGCGCTCCCATGGGTACACTCATCTGTTGTGGTTGTAACTGATTAGAGAATTGGAACGCATTTTGGTTTTGCATTTGCTGTTGTTGTAAAGGATTGAAACCTTGGCCAGGAGCAGCAAGATGCTGGTTGGTAATCATTCCCATATTGACATATTGTTGATGTGTAGCTTGAATCTGCTGTTGCTGTGCTTGTAGAAGCTCAATTTGTTGCTGAATAGCCAGTTGTTCCACTGTGAAGAGAAGAAAGAATTAGCATATTATATCAGATGGTACGTGAGAGGATGGAGGGATAATGATGCAATGATTGGGTATGTGAAGGAACCCTTTGCAAAACTAATTAGTTCATTGATTCATTGCTATTGATTGTAGTATTTGATCCCCGGGTATCACAAATGAAAGATCAATAAATGTACGTCACTGAGAACCGGGAGGGATGGGAAGAACAGAAGAAACGTTGAAAGCGTACTACTATTAGGGTTGGAGAACATACTCATTAATGGAGTAAGTTCTGAAGGACTTCTTCGATGCGCAATATGTAATCTTCGACCGGTTGGACCAGGTACACCAGTTTGAGGTGCTTGACCTTGCGGCTGCTGTTGTTGCTCCATGATGGAGAGACTTGGTTACACTTCGAGTGTGCGATGACGATCCGAAAAGAGAGAGTTATGCGATGTCTGCGTACGATATGATATCTGAATAGATGGATTGATTTTACAAATCAAGTCCCAAGGAATGATTGTATTATCAATACTAAATGAATTGTAAGCAAATGAAGAGAATGAAGATATTCTCTCTGCGAATATGTGTTGTATGTGTATGTATGTGTGTGTGGGTGGGTGGATATGGTAGTAAAGTTGGCTTGATAGTGCGGAGATGTCTTTGCTTTGGCAACTAATAGCTAACTAGCTTGGGAGGCGACTTAAAAGTTGCGTACTTACACTCCGGAAGTTGGTAGATGTATTGTCAAGCTTCTCACGTAGCTGAACCGCTAATGGGATGATGGTGTTGAAAGAATGATTCTCGGGGTATTCTCTTGAGTATGCCAGATATATCAATTTCTTGATATAGCTTTCCGGTACACGTTGAATCTTGTGATATGTTCGCTGTTGTAGTAGCAGGGAGCTATTGTCTTGTTGACGATTATTTCTGGTGGGACAAGATAGATCCGTTTTAAATGTTGTAATAAGGAAGGGAGAGAAAATGGTGTAATGTTGTAGTAGTGTATTGTAGTGAGAGAAAACTCTTAGAGTGAAGGTCTTTAAGAAAGAGAATGAATTGTTGCATTCAAATTGGGGGGAGGAAAGGAATTGAGAGATGGAGATGTAAGAGGTAGATGTAGGTGATGTTTGAGTGGAGGTGGGAAGGGAAGAAGGGAAATGTATCAAGTTGGACCTTGGACTGAAAATCGGTTAATAATACCTGGTAAGGTGGAAGGGACTAGGTAGAGAATAGTATAATAATAAATCGTATAAATAGTATAAAAGGTATATATCCCATAAATAGTAAATACCCAGTAGACTATCTAGATTGGAGAGAGAGATGGTTCGTGCGTTTATCTAATTTTTGACGGATGGCTTGGATGGAACAGGTAACTTTGCCCGTTGGTATGGATTTCTTACTCTGTATTGGACGCTTTGGTGAATCTACCTTAGTCATGTAAAAGGTATGTGGTGGTGATGATCTCTTTGCAATGTTCCGAATATCATCCAAACGGTATGTATTATGATTAAAATGAATTGATGATACCTAGGTAGGTAGGTGAGTAGGTGGATAGTCGGAGCCGATTGGGTAGAATTGAAGTAGATGTGCCGAGTACTGGGGAGGTGGGTAGAATTGAATGAGAAGGTAGAATTGGAGTAGATGTGCCGAGTCGGTAGAATTGAAGGACTTGGTAGATTTGAAGGACTACGTAGATTTGGAGTGGATAGCCTCGTACCTAGGTAGGTGGTTCTGGATAGTTCTAGTCATATGAATCAATGATATGTTAGAGGGATTGTGAAAAGATATCGATATCATTCAATTTGATAATACCAGTACTTTACTCTTTGTATTTCCTGCTAATCCATACCTAGATACGTGCTAGGTAGACAGGTGAGTAGTTATGATGTGATACATAGGTATATGTGGTTGGTAATTAGTCTCGCGTGAATAGCTGATCGTTTGTATGAATGGGGATCTGGATCTAATAGATACTAGATGGATCTATATCATCGACTGTTAATTCAACGTGCCATCTCGATTCTGCATGCTCCATGCTCCATGCTCCATTTATTCATTCATTCATCTGCGAGGTATCCATTCGTTCGTTGGCATTTAGCAATACTCTGTGTTTGACACAATCAAAGACACTTCCTCCCTCGTTCCCATATAAGTAAGATCTTTACCAAGTGGTTGAAAGAAATATAAAAGCCAGTCCACGGCATGAACCTTTTACACCAATAATTGATTCGGAGTTGTCCACTTTGAACTGCAAGTACCTACTACCTCGTAACATATTCCACACCTCATATTTGGATTCCCTTTCAACTCCTTTCTCTTTAGCTATATCCATAATAGATACGAAGGAAATTGATCAACAAGACTACAAAATATACTTTTACTTATCTGCAATACTTGGTTACTCCATTCATCACTAGGTATAAGTAGTATATCTGCTTACCTACCTATTAATATCTACTTAACATCTCCTACTCCTTATCAACCCCCAAATCACGTACCGGTAATCATTCCTATTTGACCATCATCATCATGATTATGATGAAGTCAGAGTTTATATTTAATTACACTCGTTCCTTGGAAAAGAGTGTTCCTACGATATATAAACATCACATCATTCTACTAGGTAGGTATGATTGCGCACGATCACTCGTTGAATCTCTTAATATGGGAATCCGTCCCCCTTGGCAATATTGTAATAAAAGTACGTCCGGACTCCACGGAGACCCAAACGTATCCAGGTTTGAAAGAATTTGAAACAAATGATTCAATTGACCAATGCTGGAAATGAAATTGGGGAACATGGGGTTGAGCCATTCTATTTGATGGATATTTCGTCGTCTTTGTGAGTCTTTCTTCCTTTTCTTCACACTCATATTACATTGTCGGTAGAGGTAGAGGTCGAGGTAGAAGTAGGTACCTAGTATGGATTGATATGAAGATGGGTACCAAATCTGCTACGACCTAAGTATGTATCTGACCAGATATCTAGCTAGCATTAATGACAACCTTCCCCTCTTGGGAAGCTTTAGAAGCTTTGAACCTCTTTGATATCCATGATGTCTTTGTGTGTCCGTCAGTAGCGAGTAGTCTTTTTGGTTTGATACCTTGTCCCTTGTCCTTCTGTACTCCCCTAGTATCTCCAGGAATTCATTTACTTCTTACTTGGATATAGCTTTATGGTTAGAACTTCCTTTCCTCACCGACCGAAAGAAAACGAGCTCGGAATATAGAAAATAAGAAAGAAAAAGTCAAAGTCAAATTCAAATTCAAATTCAAATTCAAACTCCTGAGGCTCAATTCACCCAATTGGATACATACATGCCACCTTCATAGAATCAATCAGACCTCAATATCATAAATCATGAATATCATAAATAAATCGAGAAATTCTACAGCCAACCATCAAGCTCTTAAATATAGAAACATCATCAATCCCTCTGTCATTTCACTATCAATCCCTGCTTATATAATCCCTGTTCATGCAAACCACCAAAAGCGCCCGTGGACTACCGGCTAACTACGAAGATAGCTCCTTCCTGCAGCTCAAAGCTACCGCCTTTGGCAAAATATCAATGTCATGTGATTATCAAGAATTCACCTCCAAATTAATTCAATATTATAGGTATTGCTTTTGCAACTCCAACAATCTTTATTCACAGCTGCAACTCCTGTCTTTTTTCTTGTAAATTACAATAACATCTCTCTTCCAATCTTCCCGATATTTTCGACACTCTTTATGCTACAGCGAACAGAACAATGGCTACCAATCAATCTTCTAATGAAGAAGATGAAGCCTTGAGAGAAAGTTATAATCTCGTACCGGTTCCTTCAGTTTATGACCACGATATAAGATTCGAAAATCGAAATACCGAGGAATTGCATCATGGGATACTCGAAGCCGCGCGACGGGAACATGAAAGGGTGCGGAATGAAGCTGTGCGTATCTTTCAAATCACTCTCATACATGAACAACAACTCAGAGCCCAACATGAGATCAGAGCTGAAGAGGAAAGGTTACGGATTGAAGAAATGCGGTTGAAGATTGAGGAAAATCGCGTCAATACGGAAAGGCAGAGCGCATTGGCAGAATTAAAAAGGAGGGAATTGGAAGAAGCTGCAAGAAAAATACCGATTGTCCCTCCGAAACCTCCTACCCCTCCACCAGTAGCTGAAGTTCCTCGAGCTCCTGCACAAACGGCCTCGAACCCGTCTCAGAATCAATCTCAACCTCCTCCCCAACAACAGCAGCAGCAGCAACAGCAACAGCCACCACCGCAGCAGAATAATAACAGTGGAGGGGGATTCGGCGCGCCCAGTCAACAAACGAGTCAAAGTAGACCTCCTCAGCAAGGCAATGCCTTTTTGCAACCTCAATCTCAAACCCAACAGCAAACAAATGGATTCTCGAACAATCAACAACAACAACCTCCAAAGCAGCCATCCGCGCAACCTACACCTACCTCAAAACCATTAGCTTCCTCCAGGGATCATTTACTACCAGGCGTGGAACGTTATGTTGAAATTCATAAGAACCTTAAACAATTACGTCAATACTTGGTGACGGAAGGAAAACAAAATATACCATTCAAGAAGATGTTGGGAGATTATCGAAGAGCAATTCGACAAACTGTGGGACAATTGACTGGGGAAAGAGGTGCAAATAGGGAGTGTGTAAGTTTGATAAGACTCACTTAATATGGACGACCACTAATATTTGATAGATCAACAAAATCGTTAAATTACTTGGAGAATCTCTTCGAACGGTACAATCCCCAGGAATCGACCCTAGCAATTATATGGTATCGAAACCAAATCCTGTACAAGGAGCGCAAAATAATGGAGAACAACTTCCCTCTCTATTTATCTACCTTCTCAACTTTTTCTCGAAATCTATCGTTTCTCAATTTATCAATGAAGCAGGCGTTCGACCAGGAATGGCAGACCCTGTTGGTGTTATTGCCGTCTCGATATTTGCCAGAGATGAATTTTTATGGAGAGGTGCTTCATTAATCGATATTCTAATGGCAAAAATGCGCGTCTCCATACCGGTAGTATTCGGACTTCGTGGAAATGATAAAACAGAAGAAGGAAGAGCTCGAATAGGATGGCAAAGATTAGATGATGGAAGTTGGATCGACGAACAAACTCATAACAACAGAATGGTTGGGTTAGCAGCAGGATATGCAGCTATTTCTCTCCGTGATTTCTCGAAAGTAAAACTCACAAATCCATGGCCACCAACATATTATTGGAGAGCAATGGCAAGTATTGTATCTACACCTACAGAAGAAGCTTCTTCAACACAATATACAGCTTTGAGATCGATGATTGAAGGCTGGGAACAAAGATTTATAGAACTCTATGGAGTTCAAGCAATTGCAGCTTTAAGAGTTGCTCTAGTAGATTTCCCAGCTCGCGCTCCACCGTCGGCAAAAGTAGCAGCGGGTTCGTTGAGTGTGTTGGTGGATAAATTGGATAGGGATAAGGGGTTAACGCTTGCATATTGAGGGAAGAAGGGAAGAAGGGAGGAGGGGAAGTGCTTGTATAGTACGTTAATAGAATAGAGGGAATGGATTTGGATGTTGAGGAAGGTCTAGATTTGCATAGGGAGCTGAGGGGGATTTTCTTGTTGTGTTGGGTGTTCTTTTGCATCAGGGGCGTTAGCGAGGGATGGTTGAATGAATGATGAAGTATGTAACAAATACTTCTCATATTGGCATGGGAGAACAGGAGATGCAGAGAGAGACGCAGAGAGGTGCAGAGAGATGGACATGGAAATGAGATTCTCACGTGTAGCGAATTATATACCCAATGAATGGAAGCATTTATCTCGAATTTGTGGCCTTTGAGTCGAGTGAATTTCTGAGTTGGCTTCTCAAGGTATCTCTCTTGTAATCATACCATACCATACCATATCAATACACATATAACGAATATAGCGTCACATTACCTCAAGCCCATTTTCTCATACGAAAGTAATGTTCATCATCTTCATCGTCATCGTCATCCCGACAAGGGATGGGAATGGTAATCTAGGGTTCATATCCATATCCATGGTCTTAGTCATGGTCGTGGGAGCTGAAAGATGAGATTTGGAACCTACTACTTTGGGATGAGAGGTTTCATTAGAACCCGTATTTGTGATGTGATGTGATGTCACTTGATGTTTGCTGATGTTACTTGACGTTTGCTGGTGTTACTTTATTGGTATTGTTACCTTTCCTTGTGAGTTTACTGCTTACTGGATAGATATATATATATATATATATAAACTAGATTTGAATTCGTATTTGGAAGATGTTTCCCTTCTCTTCTCTTCTCTTCCTTTTCTTGTTTTGTCTCATTCATCTTTTTTATTCTTTGAATGATTGTGGGAGCTTGCCTAGTATATTATATTATATTATACAAGTATTTGAAATCTGTATTTGATTATCATTTTATATATCGAATGTTGAATACTCAATACTAGATATGAAGATTTCCACTTCGATTCTTCGGTAGGATGCGCGTGTATATTCATGTATATCACTTCTGCGAATGCAGATGTAAATACAAATACAAATACAAATACAAATACAGATGTGAAGGTATATAGATGCGAAGAGAAACACAAACGCAAACTCACACCTCTACGGTTTCCAAGCCCGGAATCGCGATACGTAGAGTTCCTTCATGATACATTCCTTTATTTCTTTTCGAATTCCTCGATCGTTACTTGAGTCGAGGTTCTCAGCTGACATTGGAGTTTATGTGGAATGAATGAAGTATTAGTCAAGTATATAATACGACGATTTATCCTAATAATCTACCGATTCTGGCGAATAGGTCGGCGGCCCCGCCGAATGGATTGTTTAATGAGAATGGTATGTTTGTGTTTTTGCTCATCTTTTCCTGGTTCAGTTTTTTGTCTGGAGGAGAAGAGGGGGAGTAGTTACTGGTTTGGCTGTTCTGTGAGCTGTTTGAGATATTGGATTTGTGGACTTCGAATTTCCCTTACAGATGGAATCATCTTGAATATTTGAGCAGTTCTCAAATACTCGATCACCGATACCGAATCATAAAACTTGAAACTAGACCAGAATTCAGAAATCGAGAAACTAACCCCTTTACCTCTACAATAGCAACAGGTCGTATTTCCCCCGTCGGAAACTTCACCGGTTTCGATGATTCTACCGGATGTTTCTTTGCTCTTTCTCCTATTTCCGGTCAAACCGGTGCTGGAAACTTGCGTTCGTTTTCTCCCCTTTTCTATTCACATTACCCTCTTCCCTCCAAATCCCATTCTCAGAGTCCTATTTCATCATCCCCTCCTCATATCACAATCCCAACTCATCATCCGTTACCAGAACCAAACTACAACGCATTTAAATCCTACGAACTTCATGTCTTCACCTCTAGTTATCCAGAAGTAGCAAGTACAATTGCCTATCTCAATACAACGATTGTGAATCCCGGTTCTCTTTCACATGGACAACATGTTACGAAGATTAAAGAGATTGCTTTTTGGCGGTATATTTCCCCTTACTTATTCTTTTCCCCTCTGCTCCTCCCTTCCTCTCCCCTTTTCTATTTTCTCATCTAGTCTCATGATCTCATCTTGAAAGAAGAAACTCAAAAACAAAAACCTAACAAAAAACCCCAAGATTTGACGACAAAGGAGCAGTCCTCTACTACGACGCTCAAATCCCCAATCTCTCCCTCTGGTCTGCAAAATTCACCGGTGCGGATATATCGAATATCGCTGTTCAGACTCTGGATATTGTGACGAATCTATGTCCGCAGATACAGACGAGATGTACGGGTGCGAATCAAGTTTATTCTAGGTATGCTTTAATTTTCAGTTTTTATCTTCCATTTTCCTGAATGGGAAACCCCGGCGAAGAAAGTGAAGCAGTTATAGGGAAATCCTAATGCAATCGCAAAAAGTGATGTAGAATGTATAGCGACGCTTTTAGCGAAACCTTTTGGCACTTTTGATGAGACGTGGGGTGATAATATCGTGTGTAGATTGGTACATGTTTTTTTTGACACAGATTAGACCAGAGGTATGAGATACTTTTTTTGTTCGTTGCCACTTCTTATTCTTCTTTGGATTGGTTACTATATTGGAATAGTCACTGTTTCCTTTCTCCCGCCTTTTTTTTGACTTCCATATCCTTCTTCTCGATTTCGCTTCTCTCGTAACTTCACTCTATCACCTTCCTCTTACTCCTCCATACTTCGTCCTCATTCTCATAACAAACCCCATGAAAGTAAAAAACTGACAAAAAAAGGTACACTGTCCCCACGTCGGTCCAACAGGCGGTATGAAATGTGTTGATGACGATTACAACCAAGGGTATCTCGCAGATGACTTGGCGCTTTTCGGTAGTAATGATGCTTTTCGATGTCCAGGGAAGCAGGCTATTTACAGATTATGTTTGAAATGGTTCTGGGTACCATGAGGACTGTTGTGTATACTTAGACCCAGAAGAAAGCTTCATTGTGACTTCAATACTGGATAGATGTTGGGAACGAAAACATGTTCATGAGAAGGAGACGATCGATTGGATATAGAGATATGTCACTTCCTATAGAGGAGCAGTTCGAGCAACTTTTGAAAAGCCATTAGAATATTTGGAAACCGTCGAAGAGCATATGCATCTGGTTAATATAGAGGCACGGGGGGGGGGGGGGG